>CAIGRP010105759.1:0-12576 GCA_903798385.1 Fraxinus cuspidata | reverse complement strand
ATGAGAATACATTTATCTAATAGGTTGAATAAAGAAAAAAATTAAGATATATTTTAATAATTCGCTTTTATTTCAGATTATTTAGTAACATATTAAAAATTAGATATAAAAAAAATATTTAGAATTTACTTTAATTAAAGATTGATTGATAAAAACAAGCATAATTAGTTTTTCTATTAGAAATCAACTAAAATTATCTTATATTAGGAATAGAGAACATTGTGTTAGCAATAGTATAAAGAGAAAGATATTTATGTCTTTTTAATATTGCTACTTGGGTTTATAAACTATCTTTGTCAAGGCATTTTGTACATCTAGCATAGTAGATAGAGTAAAACTCAAATCCATTGACACGTGGCCTCGAAAGACGCATACATAAATTACTATTTTTTGCTTATCCACCTTGATGAAGTCTAAAAATAGCAGCAGCAGCAGAACCTGGTGTGTACGGGTGGCAAATTCGACTCCAATTGTGGATTCTGATTCCAAGCAGAATTCATTTCGGGTGAATCGGGAGAGCAAATTTGATTTGCCAACACCCGAATCGCCGATTAATACCACCTTGAACAAGTAATCATATTCCTCTGTCGTCGAAATTAAGAAAGTTTAGGCGCAAAAGTTGGAGGATTATTTATGATTGCAGAGCAGTTCCTTGTGTTCAATTTTATGACAGACATGACCCTGCTGAAACGGCTTCCTTTGTTCTCTCCCTCTTTTCATTTTTTTTCGACAAACATGCCCCTAACTTTTGAGAGTTCCATGCCATACTCCAAAATTACTATTGTGCATCTTGATGGCAAACGAATTGAGTTGTTCACAAGTTTGGCTCGTCCTGCCTCGGACTTGTTTGATCAAGTCGAACACCTTTTTTTTAACGAACTGAGCGACTCGACTCAGCCCATTATCATTCGGGTAATGCCATTTGTACACCTTTTTTGTACACCATTGTTGACATTATTCAACTCGTCAACAAATAATTGGAACAAAAAACTGTGTTGTTTTTAAATTGTACAATAATATGTTGTCACGTGACAAAGTATAAAACTTGATGTCCGCATAATATACACCAATTTTGATTGTTATCACTCCTACCGAGTATCTGCCCGTCTTTTTTTAATATGCTCATCAGTCATGAATTCGTCACAATCGAACTATACTAAATAATATTAGGATAAAGAAAATTTTAAATAGACATTAAAATAGTACATAATAAGTCAAGATAAAATATATCAACATTGAACCATGCTTTCTGAATGAAGTTGACCAGAATTGTACCTAGGAAATAGAAACTTTCAAATAACTTCAAATGTTACAGGCTTTTTTAGCTCTTGAAGATAGTTGTAAGGGAGCACGAGATTAGCATTATTGAAACTCATGTATAAAGCAATTTAATTTATGAAATAAGGCAGTAGTACATGCAAAAGATAATAGACTGTCAAAAGTAAAGCAAAATTTTCTTAAATCTACTTGGGATGAAGCAGTTTCTGTCTCAGTTGCCGCCATTATGAGCAGAAACAAAGCATGGAGTCATTCTAATCCGTCCCAAACAAAAATTGGCTGAGTTGGTATCGATTAGCTACTTCTACGCGTATCATCAGAACGTTAATTGCAAGCTCACAACTTTGATATCACAAAGAGACCAGTAGTTATCATGTAGTGTGTTATATTCCTGTTTTGGCTCGTTTCATGCCATTGCTGTTAAAAGGAGACATGCTCGGGCTCATGCTAGGGCTTTCTTCCCTTAGCGTACCATTTAGCATAGCCAACTCTCTCAGCTGATGCTTCTTGTAAATGTCCATGGATTCATCCTGAAAGGAAAAAGCAGTAAGATGCCGATAGATAAGATGGGTTTAATGATATCAAAGGTATACATAGCTGTTCAAATCCATACGACGGGTTTTAATAGTTTTTCAAGTACTGCTACTGCATGATCCAAGCGGGCGTCTATAATATTCTCAGGAAACTCAGCCTCCACCAAGATGTGTAGTGGCTCGTTTAGGTGCTCGTATCCAGGTTTGTCTTTTAGTTTCTCTTCCTAAGGAGACAAAGGACGCAGTTGTGAGAAAATATGAAAAGCCTCGACTGATATTCACACAACCTCTCGCCTCACAGCTGGAAAACAGAAAATTTCATATCGGGAGTAACAAAACCAGCGAAGTTTGGAGATGCCATCAAAGTAAATTACAATGAATCTATAATGAAAACCAAACAAGCACTTAGTAACATCAATGCTTTTCACAACCATGGCACATAAAACAAAAGTAAAAAGAATTGGTACCTTAAGAGAATCCTTCACTGAGCCCTGACCCCTAATATATATTCTACATTCTGTAATGGCTTCAACCCTTTTCAAAGAGTTTCCACGTGGTCCCAAAATTCGGCCAACAAAATTATACTGCACAAATTCAAGTTAGAAGTTACTTTTTATATCTTCCAACAATATGAATAAAGATAAATAATAACGAAACACTCCGTTTTGCTAAAGATACTTTTACTTACACTTGGGTATTTCTCCACAGGAACATCCAGTCGGATAACCTTCTTCACAACTGGAGTGGTTCTTGAACCAGGTGCTGCATTCCAGTTTAGAGAAGATGGTTGAAACGGAACCATTTTTTGAAGAAGCCTATCTTCCTGACGAAGGTACATTAAACATGCAAGTTTTCCAATCAGTTTCAAGAAAATTTAGTCAGTTTCTTGCATGTAAACAAAGCTGCAGCCATTCAATGAATTAACGTTGCCACTAGTCTCAAATACAAATGCACTGAGATCTCAGCAAGCCCACAACCTCTACTAACTGAAGCCACTAAAGAACAAGTCTAAGGACTCCCATGATTAGCCAAAGTTTTAAGATACTTTAAATAATTCAGTACAACCTGATTAATGAATGGCCCCGTGCTTTGATAAGGAGCAAAAAGCTAAAACAAGGCAGAATCCACTGCAATTCAGAATTTGAAGCAAAAAACCTCCATTAAAGAAAACATTCAAAAAATGTCACTGTTTATTTTATTTATTACCTCATCAATATAAGACGACATCAAGCTACATGCATAAGCCAAACATCTGAAGGAATTTTACAAGTAGATAAGAAAAGTATTGTTATGTAATGCTTGTACTTTCATACGAGTGAAGAAACCGTAAAATTCTTTAGATGAATAAACAGTGACATATATATATAGAATGCTTAAGATGTACTTGTTGACCAACAGCACACTATAGACATATTGCAAATGGGAGGATCCAAATACTTTCTTATTGAAGCATGGCAGTCTAAACTATTGCTCTGTTTTTTGGGTAAGTAGCACATGTATCCATTCTCATTTTGAGTCTGAGAGTACCACACATCAAAAACAGACTATAGGAGAATGTGAGAAATTTGGGTGAAAGACTTATTTTATTTTTACTGGGTGGGGGTGGGTAGTTACTAGTTAGGACATTTAGCCTATGTTTGGCTCATGTTTATAAACACTCAAAACAACTTTTTATCCACACATTTCAAGGTACCCACAAGTACTACACACTTATCACCACTCATTTCCATCTATTTGAATCTAAACCGTTTAAAAACACTTCGCAAACATGCTCTTAAAATAAGAAAGATGAAGGCCTCTATATAAGAAACGAATTTCCTTTGATGAATGTCCAGATGCTAATTCAAGAAATAATATCAAGAAAGGAAACTTCTCTAAATGGCCAAATACTGGGGATAATGCTAAGTTTATCATTTTTGAAACTTCCTTTAAATTGGCCGCAAATTTTCAACCAGAAGATACATCTATTGCATGCTCCTTGCAGACTTGAGGAAATAATTTTAGACAGAAGCACAACTTATGATTTATATCAGAATATGCTCTGTGCATAATAACAGAAGACATGTTTCCAAGCTAGTCGTAGATTTGGAAGCCTTTGTAAGACAAAGAAGCTCATTAACATAAATGGCATGTCTAAAAAAATTATTTTAGCTGCAACTGCTACACTCCATATTTAATAATAATTTTAACCAAATCCTTTTAATTTTCGGAGTGTAGGTCGCTATGTAAATGAACACTCACGTTCAAATTCATAACATTTGACCAAAAAAATTTACCTCCAGGGAAAGAGAGATTCAAATAAGATCATACTTCTATAGAAGCAAAGGGAAGTTTTGTCAAATGTCCACGTACTAATCAAGAAAGGAATTTTTCTTTAAATTGGCTGAGGATTTTCTATCAGAAGTAATATCTATTGCATAGTCCTGGCAGAATTGAGGAAATAATCTTAAGAGGAATACAATTGACGATTTATGTCAGAAGACACTATCTGGACTATTACAAAAGATATCTTCCAAAATTAAATCTTAGAATTGGTAACCTAAACTTTATAAAAGAATGAAGCAGGTCGACATAAATGGCACGTGTCTTGAAAATGATTTTTTGCTGCAAGAGGTGCTCATGTGATAACCGCATCATTTAAGCTCTTTGGGCTACTAAATTAATGGAAAACCAGAGCCCAGATTTTAAACAATATACCACGTATTTGACCTGAAAAGAAAATATAAGTAAGAGACAAAAAAATGAAAAAATAATTACTACGCAGACTGTGCTCACACTTTGATTTATTATGACAGATTAGAGGAATATAGTCCATAACTAATTATGTTTACAATCACACAGAAGATTAAATCCATCTCTACATTAAGTTATAGTCAATAGCCAAATTAACTTCCAAAATAGATAAAAAAATATCACACCTCGGTTTGCATGGCATTCCAAGCCATTACACTCATCGACCCTCCATTAGGCTGTTGACCCAAAGACCTATACGGATTATCATGCCCCATTCTTTCTATTTCTGTTAGCTTATTTGATACCAATCCTGATACTCGCACGATTTCTGCAAATATACGATTTATTGAAAAACATTTAATATGAAATAGCAATAGAGGAATAACTGACAGAAAATAGTTGAACACCTGCAGTGGATATCCAACAAAAAAATCTGCCTCAGGCTGCAATCTGTAAAGTAAGTAATTTATCCCTAAACTCAATCCAAGTACACAATTCACTGATAGAACTACAACCAGTCACCAGTGACGGTTTTCAATTAACAAATACATTTTTTCCAAGTATTATGATAGACGTACCATGTATAACAAAATAGGGCTTGTACCGGGAGGGCTAAGTCCGTGACTCAGTGGTCAAGATTTAACAGCATTTGTGTTGCCAAATTTGTGAAATTCAGGTCTGTGCCAAATGGCAAGCTTCTCACCACCCGCCATTCAATGGGAAAAGAACTTCAAAGATCTAAAGGGTTGATAACCATATAGCCAGTGATCTCTTTTGTGTTATTATTAGTTACTATGTCATGTTCGACAAAACTTAAATAAAAATTTGAGCTGATCCATGGACCCACAACTTATAAAAACTACTAAACATACTCTAGATTTCCTTTCTAGGTTTAACTGGCTATAAACCACAACAAAAGATGACTAGAACGAGAAGTACAGATTAAAGGCTTCAGATCTATAGGCATCATGCAGCAATAATGTCAAAAATTTTAGATATCACCAAACCCTTAACTCTCACCACATCATTAACAGGAACAGATTTTAGATGCTCATTGTATTACAGGAGAAGTCATTATTGACATAAGTAAAGAAATAAGTCATACAAATTACATGGTTTGGATTGATCTTATTCTTTTTCACAACATCAAAATGTCCAGAAATAGAAGTTTTTTTTTTTTTTTAAATCTCAAACCAGATCCTAGATTGATCTTGAAAGGCTGAAAAGAAAACAGAGCTAAAACAGAACCAAACCAACTAAACATAATCTGGCATGTTCGATTAGTTGATCCATCGCCTTACCATGAAACTTGCTATAATTAGTTCTGTTTTTATGAAATGCCTATTGGTTTCACGATTTCGCGGTAGTGAAGGTTTATGATTTCTAAAATTGCGCCAACAATTTATCTAGATACAAGTTTATTTAATGAATAGGAAATTTTAAACACCAATAGTTATGCATCATACTTTTGTGTTTGGCTTGACTGCTGATGTGCTCAATAGGATCATTTTTTCTGCATCTCATTGATGAAGAACTGAAAAACTAATGATCTGGTTTCAATTTGAAGTATTCAGTTCTAAAATGTGTTCAAAGGAGGCAATAACTGATATACTTGATTCTCATAAAATTTCGATGCAACTGAAAAGAAGTAGCCTTAGTCATGTCATGAGCTTGATATCTACAAACATTGGCGGTTATATCTTTGGGTCAGGTAAACAGCAGATGGGTATGAAACTATGATGCACCGACACGGACACGTGTGTCCGACACGATACGTGTCGGATACGTCGACACGCGATTTTTAAAAAAAGTATAGACACAACACGTCATCGATACGTTGATTAAATTCTCAAAAATTCTTTATTTATATAGTATAAATATAGTTTTATACTTGTTATTAATTTTTCTTGTTAAAATATTTTAAACATGAGTACATATTTAATTTTTCTTGTTGAAATCTTTTAAACATGAGTATCTATTTATTACTTGCTAATAATTTTGAATTAATAATATATAATATTTTTAATATAAGAAGAAAAATGATTACGGTAGAGTGTCCGATAAGTGTCGGTATCGACTCGTGTCCGACACGCTACCCTAATTGAAGTGTCCATGCTAGGCAGGTATTAAGAAATTAATGTTTAGCTGAACAAAGCACTAATACATTCCCTCAACCTAACTGGATGCATTTCAAGCCTTAACTGCAGTCCTGAATAATTTCACAAGGTAGTTCTCAAGCTTCAGAATACAAAAGCAACACCCAGATGCGTATAGAAGATCCCAGTAAATTATTTAGTGAAAATAGATCAAGTACTGCAAGATCAGTATTCAAAGAATTGTCTCGTTAAATCAACCAGCACTTGTAAGACACTTCCCTTAAGTTTGTGGAATTTTCTTCCTGACTATAAAATTTAGAGCAGCGTTATCAAAGTAGAATAACTTAGAAAAGCAAGAGGTAGACCACTAATTTCTAAGACATGAATGGTGCTAATTTTTGCCTTTCTGCCAGTAGAACATTAACGACCTTGATTTAGAAGTCTGCTGCAAACTGGGAGAATCTGCGTGAATGGTGCTAATTTTTGCCTCTCTGCCAGTAATTCTGACAAATATCTGTCAATGTCAAACCAATCAAATCATGTATCGCAATTAAGCATGCCCAGTGAAAGAATACCACTAGAACATCAAAGAAATAGTCTCATGTAGAACCTTATAAAGCCAAGCGTATATAAAGGAAATTCACATTGTCGAACATAGAATAAAGCCAAAAATTAATGGCTGCAAGATATTTAAAATTTGAGAATATAGAATAGTTAATTGATTCGTCAGAAAAAAAGGGCCACTTTAGCACTAAGTTCTTGAAAATCATCATTTAGGCAGGTGAAAACAATAGAGTATCCAATCTAAATTTGACAGTAGAAAATGCCCTTTGATCAAGATGAGCAAGAAGCTCGTATCTAATTCTTTTACAGGAAGACTGCATCATGAAATTAAAAAAAAAAAAGAAAAAAAAAAAGAAGAAGACTGCGTCATGACACAAGCTTTAGTAATTATTACATCAATAAATGTTCGTACTAAGGTAATGATCGAAATAAGTGTGATTCGGTGATAAACACACATAATAACATAGCCTCACAAGGAATTAGCTGATGCCATCAATGGTAAAAATTCAACGGCTTGCAAACAATGTAGGCAATCAACCACATATAACCTAGAGGATGCCAAGCAAACTTGAAAAAGGATAGTTTGCGTATAATCAAAATCCCCCCAATCATTTTTTACACAGCATAAAATTAGAATAATCTCCATAGGAACGATCCTTACTTCCACTACTACATTTGTTTTTAGAGGTAAATGTTTTATTTTTGGGTGCTTGCAAGAGCACACCAGATCACAATGCCAATGATTTTTAGGATACAATGGAGATAGTTCGTGACGATGATATGATCATTCCCGAGACAATTGTTTCTCATCGTAATCTCGTTGTTAAACACAGAATTTCGTCGGTCAAGACAACGAGAAAAAAATTAATTTAAAAATGAGGATTTGATTGTTTTATCCCATCAGAGACATGAGCAGGGCAGAAGCGTAGGGGTTGGATCCAGCGGACATCATCTAATTCTTCGCGTGTGTTTTCCGATGATGAAAATTTGTATATCGAGCAACTGTTTGAAACAAAGAAAGATCTGCAGGAAGCTATGCACGAATTGCATTGAAATAAAATTTTGAGTTCAAAGTGAAGAAATCAACTAAAAAATACAAGACTAAAACCGTATCTGACTATGTTCAGAGATGAACCCAACAACAAAAGTTAGAAAAATCCAGCAAAAAGCACAGACCAAAACCTCAAGGATATTTAGAAACACTGATGTAAACAGAAAAAAGAGAAGGAAAACAAGGGAAACGGAAAAGAAGGTCAAAGTCCCAACCTTTCACGATCTGTAAGAGATGCAGACCTCTGAAGTGAACCATGAACCCTCGTAGGAGAGTACTGGAAGTAACTTCCCGGTGGGATTCTACTATCCATACGTCCAGTAGTCACCGATATATACCTGTTAACAATCAAGTTTACTCTGTTATCAAGAAAAATCACTCTAAAAAAGTTTCCATGTATACATACACATATACGCGAGAGAAGAAAGTGGGCTTACTGGGGTTGGTGGCTAGGAGCAGGGACTGTGAAAGAATGGAGGTGGGGTGGGGTGGGGTGGGGTGGGGTGGGGTGAAGGAAGATTCCAAGTTTGGTTCCCCCCTTGTGGGAACGTTCCTCTCTTGTGGGCAAGAGGGGATGAGAAGGAAAAAAAATGATTAGGAAAAAGGAAAACCCCTACAAAATAGTGGAAAGGATTCTTTGCTTTGATTTGTGTGTAACAAAATCATTGGATTTGTACCACTTTTTACATGATGATCTCATAATAACTAAAGTTTAAAGAATTAAATCCCAGTTTGGTGGGAATTCAAATAAAGTTTCCTGTAAATTTTAATAGAAATTGATTAAATACATGAGTGAAAAATTGCAGGTATTATAAAATATGTGTTTAAAATTAATTATTAATATTTAATTTAGATTAAAATCTTGAATTAATTACCAAACGAGGCTAACTGCTAAAATGTTTAGGGACCATTTTATAACCAACTCTGTTAATTAGGGACTATCATGCAATGTACGCTAGAAAATATTCCATTTGAGAGAGTAGAATCAGCACACTGTGCATACGTATATCGATGTACACGTGCGAATACGTAAAGTCGCGTGCGAGATAGTTGAAAGAAGAAAACGGCGACACTGTGCACATTAAACGTACGTAAGAGTATGTCTCACCGTCTTACGCTCGCGCAGTACTCTTTCATCAGTCTCTCTCTCTCTCTATTTTCTTCACTGCGACTCTGTCTCTGCCTTTTTATGCATGGCGATTCTGAAATCAAAGTACCAAAACTAGTGTAGAAAACCATGATCGAGCGTTGTTGAAAATTTTTCCATGCGAAAATGTAATTTCTGGGCATTTTGGGGGTAATCGAAGAGGGAAAAAAATTCAATTGAAGTGATTTACTGTTAACCGTAGAACTGTATTAGGTTTTTGTCAAGCATGAAGGGGCCGCTAGATCGAACCAAGGTCGTAGTGAGGCACTCGCTGCCGACGATTTCGAGGTCAGCTCTCATAGAGCACGTTGATTCCCGCTTCCTCGGCCGCTATCGCGGGCTCTCGTTTCGGCAAGGAAGATCAAGGTCGGGGTTTGATTGTTTTGCACGGGTTTTAATTTATTTTTTATTTTTTAATAAAGTGTGTACGAGCGTGCTTCGGGTGATTTGATATTTGAATTAAGTTGAGTTGGTCATGAAGTTGATTTAATGTGGCAATATTTGTGTACTTTCAGAGGGAGTGAAAAGTTAGGTATTTAAACGAAGGTTTGTTGTTCAGGTAGTTGTCTTGCGTTCTTCTGCTGGAGTCGGTTTCCTCCCTTACTGAGGGAAGAGTGTCTGTTGCTGTTCTGACCAAAATGGTAATGTGCTAGGGAGTGAGCCATATGCTCAAGTTGGGTAATGTTTGATGAAGTTATATAGGTGCTGATAGGATAATAAAATTAACAGGAAGTGATCCTTGCGAGCTGTAGACAGCAGATAGGTCTAAAGGTATCTGGGTAGTGAATGGAGTAAATTGAGATGTGTTTTCCCCTTGAACAATGGCACGTGAAGCATTGGTGGAAAAAGTGGGAATGTGCATTTTGGCACTGTGAACTGGAAGGTTTAGTTTTCATTTTTGGTGGTTTGGATTGCCGGTAGGTACATACTTTCATTTTGAGTTGTTTCCACCCGATTGCACATTATTGTTTCTACTATCGGCTAATTTGTGAGCTCAATAGGAGAAGTTATTAGCTGGATGCTGTATTGCGGACACTACCGTGCATTTATTGCTGTATGCTTTACATATTTCAAAAGATAAGATATTGCAAGCTGGTATTGAATGGTATAGTTATGAGGGGAACCACTGGTTCAATTACTGGAAACTGGTGTGAAAATTTCTCAATCACCAGGGCAACAACCTCTGTTTGTTGTTATTTAGAAGACAACAACCCGACTGTGATGTTTTATAATTAAATCAATCTGTACATTGAACTCAAAACTCCATCAAAAGAACCATTGAATTTGTATCAAGCAAAAAAGTAGCAGTTTAGTGAAATTGGTGGTGATTGTCGTACTTAATAACTATTTAAGACCTCATTCCTGGGTTGGAACCCATAGGATTTATTAAGAAATCGTACCCACAAATCAATTATCTCCACAATAATGCTTTATGATCTCATGATCTCCACAATTGATACGTAGCAGACTATACAACTTTCATTTTCCAACCGTCAATATATGTTTTATTATTATTAAGGTAGTGTTGATTATTACAGTGTCTGGCTGTAGTTTTGCAGTTTGGTGGTTTGGATTGTTGTACAGTGATGTAGCAGCTTTAGCATTTGCAGTTTGCGCTGTTGGGAATACCTTAGTGTGTATTGTATTTGCCCCTATCCTCATTTATGCCACCCATAGAATTGAATTAGATTTTATGAACGAAGTAACTTTTATGAGCTTGATGGAAGAAGTTATAATTTACACGTTGTATCATGCTATCAAGCATTTGAGTTGCCATCAACTTTACATTTCATAGAAAATAAGATAATGCTTCTAATGGTTTTGAAATGGTATCTTAATTATGAAAGGAACTACTGTTTTGATTATTGGAAACCTCTGTGAGGGGTTTGAAAAGCCAATTTTGATTCTTGATTTACATTTTCTGCAAATAGTGATGTTCCTGACTTCTAGGAATTTGAGTTCCTTGGATTTTTGTTCAGAAATGCTTGTCAGAAGTGCTTTTAGTGTTGTTTAACCTCGGGTGAATTGGATTCAGTGTGACCTTCAGCAATTTGAAAGGCACCTGTGTTATATGGTTTGTTAAAAATGTAGTTATCAGTTTCAGAATTTACCTTAGATGAAGCTTTGATTAGTGATAGACGCATGAAGGTTGCCCCCAACAAATAAATAAATAAAGGAAAAAGGAAACCAAAAAATAAATTTCCACTGAAAGACACTGTGGAATGTAACTATTGAAATGGTTGTGGGTGAATAGACAGCAGCAAGAAGCAAACACTGGCGAAATATTTCTTGTTTATGTTGTCATTTATACTTTCAATTACGTCTTACCTTTTGAATGAACGGTGAATTACTATGCCATCTTTTTAAGTGAAAGCTCCATCGCTGCTTTTGAAGCCTTTTGTTTTCTCCTTCCATAAAATTATATGGGAAGTATCAAAAAGTGCACAACTTATAACAAATGACATGCCAATCAAAAATTAGGCCCCCCTTTGCCTTTTCTTGGTTATTTTAGAACTTTCTACTCCCTGGTTCCAATTGAACCTACAGCCTGTGATTTCAAGATGCATATGAATATTTAGGTGTTTTGACTCATGAGCAACATATAGACTAAAGTAGCCCATCATTCCCTTGTTCTTTTTTGAAGGTCCCTTTCTATTCTCTTTCTAGTAGGTAATTTTGTTGAATGCTGATAAAGGATGACTCATGATGGAAATATATCATTACTAGCACGTAATGGTGCCTATTACATTAACTTTTGACTGTCATTTCTTTTTTGCAGCATTGGTTTATTAAGGTTTTTCTTGGGGGTGGGGAGTGAATTAGTAATTATTAGGAAAATCAATTTCTAGGTGTGGGAGTTCATATTTATAGGGTTTTCCCTCCTCATCAAAGAAAAGAGGTTTCCACCAAAATGCTATTTAACCAATATATCTACTACTAGAAAATATATATGCTTTTTTAAAGTATCTTTTCACCATCTTCTCTTTTTTGAACCCTTGAATCTCCTTTTGCAGCCCGGAGCTTCCGTCCTATTCCAGAGCCTATATTGACTTTAATAAACCAGAGGATGTTATTGAGTTCGCGGAGTTTTTCAATGGCCATGTCTTTGTCAGCGAGAAAGGTAGTGTTCAATAACTTGCTTGAAAATTTTACTAGCTTAAATTTATTATAGAA
>CAIGRP010105757.1:0-32136 GCA_903798385.1 Fraxinus cuspidata | reverse complement strand
CAAAAATTGAACTCATGATGAAGATCTTTTTCGAATGATTGATGTGACCATTGTAAAAAGTGTATTTGTGTCATGTCTTGTCAATGTAAGAACATTAAATGCTTTGAAGAGCTAAGAAGGTCAACAAGATGGCTAGGACTTGATGTTTTGGCCAAGGAGATGAGGCCACGTATAATTTGATCTAAAGGTGACCATTACATTTGTAACACTATAAATACCCCCACCATGTAACAATTAAAGGCTAATGCAATTTCATACACATGGAGCAATATTTTACTCTCATTGACTTATAACCAATTCAAATTCAGATTTAGTTCTTAACGATTGATTCTTATTATACATTCGTGTCACGGATATCACGCCGGAACCCGAACGAAAATGTCTCGTGTTGTNCATACACATGGAGCAATATTTTACTCTCATTGACTTATAACAAATTCAGATTCAGATTTAGTTCTTAATGATTGATTCTTATTATACAATCGTATCATGGATATCTCGTCGGAACCTGAACGGAAACGTCTCGTGTCGTTAAACTATTCCCACGTCCAATTTCGGAGCCATCTCTACCGTTGATCTATCTTTACGTGTTGAAATTTGGCTTACGTATGCACAAGTGGGCCCGGCATCTGTTGGCAATATTTTTTGAGGTCAACACATACGATAGCTGAATTACTGGAATGATAATAGTGAAATCGAAACCTATAGAAAAACAAGATGTATGGATTCAAAATCTACGCAAACAAATGGAGCCATTTGTAGCAAACTCTCCAAGAACTGGATATATCAATTACAAAGATCTTGATTTGGGGACATATGACAAGGAATATAGCTACTCGACCGCAAAAGTCAGGGGTGAAAAGTATTTCAAGGGAAATTTTGAAAGATTGGCAAGCGTGGTGAAGGCAAGGTAGATCCAGGAAACTTATTCAAAATGAACAAAGCATCCCAGTCCTCGTGTAGGATGAGAATCTTGTTCATTTTAGAAATGTGAAATATTCATGGAAACCATTTGTAACTCATACCAAAGAGATATGACCCAATCTAATGATTTCAAAATTTCAATATAAATCGATGAGAATCTTGTTCATTTTAGAAATGTGAAATATTCATAGAAACCATTTGTAATTCATACCAAAGAGATATGACCCAATGTAATGATTTCAAAATATCAATATAAGATTTATGTTGAGGTATACTATTTTCTTATATTTTTCACTCTGAGATTTGAACACGAATAATGACTAACTGACAATGAATGAGTAACGCTATATCTAGTGCATATGTACGTAAGAATGTGCTCTAATATTAACAAAAAAATGTGTTTCAAAGGGTACAGTTTTCTGTGAGCTGTTTATAACCTTGTATTCCAATGAATTCTTTTTAATTCAAAACTTCTACTTGGGCATGATGTCGACTTGCTTTAATGAAATATATATGATTTAAGGATTGAAAATAAAAAACATGACTATGAAGAAATCCTCTCATGATTATTTTGTTTTGACTTGAGCATAATTTATAAGGGGAATACTTTGTTAATTCCTAAAGTAGTTTCCTGATCAACCCTAGTTTTTGTTGGGAAAATGTAATGCAATATATCGAATTTACCATGCACTAGTTTATATTCAAAATAGCTTTTATGAATAAAAAATTGGATAGAATCTTGACTTACAGAATGAAAGGAATAAAGTAGAAATTAAAATGGCGCCAATGCAAGAGTTCGATCATTTCTCCTTAAGATGATAATCGCACTGATGCTGAATCTTTCGATACCCTTCTCCCGAAATACAATTATTTCAACTTTCAATAGTAGCACTCCAAATTATAAGATTAACGAACCTACTAATATTTTTGATATCTCTGAACTCGAAGAGGACTAAAATATGCAATAAGATAATATTTTGGATTGAAATGTAAATTTTAGAACAGTGCAGAAGAGAAAAAATATTATTTTGTAAGAGAAAATTAGATGTGATTTTGGAATGAATAAAATCCAATATCCGGGTTCAATTTATAGAAGTTGAAAAGTTGTGTCCAAAAAATACAATAGTCGAAAAATCATGTTTTGAATAAGCACAACCTGTCTGGATAGAAAAACTATTTAGACAAGTTCAATAGAAAACCGTCACTTCTAGAAGATGCCACGTGGCGAATAGAAAAATTCGGTGGAGATAAATAAATAATAAATTAATATATTATTTTACCAAAAAATATATACAAATTTGGGCCAAGCTCAAGCCCACAACCCATGACCCATGCATGTGTCGTGTCAGGCAAGCCTAGTGGGCCGGTCAGTTTGATGGACGGATGGCGACAATGCGTGCTTAGGCTTTAGCCTTATCTACTAGTATGTAAGCCGTCTCCCCTCCAAAAGTTATTGGTACCCCTTGGATCCACATCCAAGTATCAAATTTGAGTAATATAAAGTGGGTTCAACTCTTTCAGTTTTCTTATGTGGGATTAGCATTTTCAAATTTTTTATAAATTTTTATTTACAATTACTTTCAACTTCAATGGCATCTTTTGATATTAATTTTTCATTCACTCGAAATTAATTTTGAGAAAATAAATATACTATGTTGATCTACTCACAAATTAGAACATACTTAACCAAAGATATCTTTGGTCCGACTGTCAAGATCCATTCAAATAATTGGTTAAAAGTTGATCACACCAACTAATAAATCCATTTTTTTCAACAATCTTCTATATGAATAGAATTTAATACAACATAAATCAAGCTGAAAGTTATTGAATCGGATAAAAATCTTATAGATTGAACCTTCCGTAGTAGGATATTATCAAATTTACTGGATTAATGAGTGAATGTAATATCTTGAATTGTTGCCATTGGTGACAATAGTACCCACACAATAACTTCCTTATCATTTTCGAATTCTCATTGTTGTATTTATTTTAGCCCTAAATAACTCTTGAATTTTATACGTGCTTTAGAGAATTCAAGCCTTTAAACATTTTCATAAAAGCGGCGCCACTTCACAGTTATATAGGTGATCTCCTATTAAGAGTACATGTCATACGCCTACTTGATTTGTCCAAGAGATAAGGATCATTAAAAATATAACTTAACCTAAAAATTTTTGCAAATATTATTGTTCTAATCATAGGAATGGTTCTCAAGTGCTCATTGAATTTTCATAACTTAGTTATTCAATTGAACCAACATCTTGAGATCTGCAATCAGTAAGTTAGGGTTAACATTACAAAAATCGTTACATAGTCGGCTTTAAGTCCATTAACTTTAATAGATAGTATACTCAATTTCTTGGATAGTCCACCACATTTGCTTCAAATACAACAGCTAAGAGTGTCACTTCAGCCATGCCATTAGACAATTTATTTTTCTTGATCAAGTGCACTTGGTACTTATTTGTTATGCCTTTTCTATCGACAATTCTCAATGATATGATCAGCTTACCCCAATTATAGCATTCTTCTTTGAATTTCTTAATGATTTAACCTAGCTTACCTTAGATATAGCATCCTCCTTTGAATTTCTAAGCCTTGCCTTTTCGTTAATTATTACCAGAGTGTTTCATTTTCTTGCTAAATTCATAGGAACAAAACTTAAGATTGCACAATATAAAAACTTCATGGAGATTATAATAATTGTAAATTGAGAAGATGGAGTTGTGTAAAAAAAAAAAAAAAAGAAGTCGCGAGTGGGGGAACGGGTATGGCATATATAGAAAATGGACCTTTTTAAATAAGATTAAAAATGTGATCATTAAAAAGGTCACATTACATGACCCATGAGCCATGTGCCAGGTTGTGAACTTGGATCTTGAGCTCGTCGACTTGAAAGCATGATCCACGATTCGGCTAATGAATTTCAGAAGTCGAGTACACTCGACTCGACACGTGGCCGTCTAAAAATAAGCCCGAGAAATTATGAGTCAAGTGGAGCCGAGTCCAACCTGCAAGCCGACAAGCAATTCATCCCATTTACAACTCTTAATAATTGACAACTTTCCCAACAATCACCAGAACAATTCCAATTATGTTGAAAGAAAGCCATGAAAATCATTTGGCCCTAAGGCTCTTATTGTTATCATACGACGCACTATCGCACACATCTCTTCCACTGTGAAAGAGCTATCTAGATAACATCATACTGCATATACATCGTTCTTCACACTTTGCCACGTAACAACACACTATTGGACAATTTAAAAAATTAAACAATATCCCCCAATCCTTTTTTAACAACACATCAAAGTAAAATGTACATTTGGAATGTACATCTAGCATTTTTTATCTAGATAATCCTTCGGCCTTCTTATCATGATATGACATTTTGTCTTTTGGTTATATTTTCAACTCTTGCCCACAATGGTTAATATTCATTGTAATGTTATTTGAAAAGAAATTATTAAGAAAGAACAATTCAAAAATAGATGATCACGAGAATGATCGTTCACGTTATAATATTGTAAAAGTGGTTAATACATTTGTCAAGTTGACTTGAGATTTTTTGTATATGAAAATGAAATCTTATATAGCTTGTCTAACTCCATAACTGAAATGAACTAATCGATTATAGCTTGATTCTAGAGTTGAGTTAAATTACACGAATTGAACGTGCATTTACGAGAAAGATAGCATTAACAAATGAGGTCATTTTCAGTAAGTATGAAATTGGACATTTAACTTGTAATAAAGCATTTTAATTGAAAGCGTGAGAAATGACAATTTTTCTCTTTGGTCAATAAAATATGATAATTTCTCTAGTTTTGGTGCATTATATCACATAGTTTAAATTGTATTTCTTTTCTTATAAAAGAAATAAATTAAAAATTACTTGAAACTAGACTGTTCAACCCACTAAATTTAGCCTATGTCTAGTAAAAATTAAAATTTTAACATAAGTCAAAGTCTCACACATTTTATGGACTCATACAATTCAGCAACTTTTATGAAAATTTATTAAAAATCTGATTTTAATCCATACGAAACAGGGTTTAGGAGTGAAAGTGAATGTAAAGGTAACTGATATTTAGTATTGATTTTAAAATGCATTCATAAATTCGTGGTTCATTGTATTGTATCAAAATAAGAAACGATTAATCGATACAAAAACAAAACTTGAAAATGAAGTTTATTATTGTCTTTCATTTATTTTCACCCAAATAATTTTACTGTGGATGCAGTGGTGGAATACTCTGTTCATTCCTGAAGAAATTCTCAGGATCAAACTGAAATTTCACCTCTGCCAATTTCTTGAAATTATCTTTGAAATACATGCGACCCCAAGTATTAGCAGCTTGTGAATAGCTTCCATTTCCACTCACATCCTTCCCCAAATCCAAATCCCTGTAATTCAAATAACCACTTCTTGGCTTGGGAATATAATTTCCCGCAACGTTATAAACCCTTTTGATCCATTGAAGATTATCTCTCATCTCCTTGTGCCCACTCATCCTCCAAGTTGTGTAATATAGTATGTTAAACAAAGTCCCAGCTCTATGTGGAAATGGGGTTTTATTTTCAGGAATTTCGCTCAGTATTCCGCCATAAGGTACCATAATCATAAGCCTTTGTTCACCTCCCCGCTGTATAAATGTTTGCCAGATTTCCTTTAGGCCTTTTCTCGATATGGGTTTTGTCACAAAGTCTGATTTAGCTTTGAAGAACTTGGGTTTAAGATTAAGATGCCTGTTTAATAAATCAGGAACAGATTCTCCCCTTTTGTAGCCGTCATCGAAATATAGTGCAGATTCAATCCAGGTAAGTTCTCTGCAATCTTCGGGTTTTAATTTTAGTTGTGGGAAATGCTTTTTCATTATTGGCATGAGTTGGTCCATTGTGCCTTGATATAGGGACTCAAATATAGCTTCAACTGTGGGCATCCCTGTTTCAGTCTTTCCAACTACAAAGAGTATTCTTATGAAAAGATCTTTAGGCAGCTGTTTTATTATTTTCTGCCACCTTTGAACGAGCTTTGTAGCACCTTGTTCTAAGGATCTTTGAACGGTAAAAACGGTCACTTTAGGAGGAACATGGACTAATTTGAGTTTCCACGCGACGACGACGCCAAAACTTGCAGCCCCACCTCCTCGAATCGCCCAAAAAACATCCTCCCCCATGCCTTTTCTGTCGAGAAGTGTGCCATTTGCGTTGACTATTAATGCATCTATAACGTTGTCTGCCGCTAGACCATATTTTCTCATCAATGTACCCTGTCCACCTCCACTTATATGGCCTCCTACCCCTACGCTACGACACAACCCGGATGGAAAAGCTAGTGTCCCACTTTTATTTGCGATGTTGTAGTATACCTCGCCTAATGCTGCTCCAGCTTGAACCCATGCTGTCTCATCTGTTACATTAACATCAATGTTTCTATATTGTCCGAGATCAAGAAGGACGAATGTTCCTCTACGGTCCAAATACGATAGGCCTTCATAGTCATGGCCCCCACTTCTAACTCGGAAATCGAGATTGAATCTTTTGGAACATTTAACTGCCCCAATTATATGGTTAGGATTGTAGGGTGTGATTATATAACGAGGCTTTGATGCATCGGAGGAATTGAATCTACGGTTTCTAAATGTTGATTGGAAAATAGGCAAATAGGATGGTGAGGATTTGGTGTAGAAGACTGAGTCTAGCTGCCTGGGAGATATAGTAGCTTCATGGAGTAGGCATTTATAGAATTGATTGTCCTCCGAAGATAATGTTTGGTTGTGAGAGGCAGCTAAGAATGGTAAAGAAAATAGTGCAAATATAATTGAACATAGAGGAGCCATTTCTGGTAAACTCTGCTTATTTCACTGTTTGTTCAATGGAGAATGTTGTGTAATATATATATAGAGACTGCATGCATCCAATCTTAAGGATGCTGTTACAGAAGTAAATGACATTGGAGGATTTAATAACGAATGTTATTATTGAATTGAAGTGTCTTTTAATGAATACGTTTACAAAGGGAAATAAATGCTCTCTGATGACGCAAGACATAATAAATGTGGTACTTTTATTCCTAACCTTTCAAAGTTAGTAATTCCTAATGTTGTTTTCTATTCAGGAATACCGTTTAAGTTAAATCAAGAAAAGCAAAGAAAAGTTTTTTTTTTTTTTTGGGTGTTTTTTCTAATTTCTTCTTTATTTAATATAGAAAGGCACATTCTGACATTTGTATTTTAGTCCACCTTAATGGACTTGTCATCGAAAATCTTCGTTTGGACCACAGGCGCCAGAAAAGAAAGATCGGATCACACTTCTAACAAATAAGAATTGAGATAAAAGTGCGAAAGGGTTAAGGTTGGTGCCGACAGCTCAAAATTTTTAAAAGAAAATGGAAGTATGAAAAGAAAAGATGAGTACATTTGATTAAATAAACAAAATGAGAAGTATACATTTCTATAATGATTAAAAGATGCTGGAAGATGACCAAATAGCGAATGCTTATAACACTCAAAATTATAAGTGACAATACAAACTTGTAAGAATCCTACAACATAATAATATACAGTCTTATTATTTGTTACATAGGTAGCAAAGTGTTTTCAGTGAATCAATCTCTGCCCTCTTTTTCGATTCATCAAAGGAAGAGTTGGGATGCTCTGTTCATGTTTGAAGAAATTATCAGGATCAAATTTTGTCTTTATTCTAACTAGTGTGTTGAAATTGTCCTTGAAGTATCTGGCGCCCCATGAACTGGCTTCTATGAAACTTGTACCATTTTTGTTCATACCCAAATCGAGATCCCTGTAATTCACATAAGCTTCTCTGGGGAACATGGAAGCATATGGAGCCATGTAATTGTACAGTTTCCTTATCCACTCCATGTGCTTCGTTGCGGATTCTGGTTTATCGTCATTCCATCGGGAAAGGTATTGTATCTTAAATATGACACCTTTTCTGTGAGGGAATGGAATTTCAGATTCAGAAATTTTACTCATCATGCCACCATAAGGAGTCCATATCAACAATGGTGATTCTTCTTCAAGAAGCCTTTTCCATAGTCCTTCAAGTCCAGTCTCTGGAATTGGTTCTTTTATGAAGTCTGATTTGGCTTTGAAGTAGTCTTTGAATAGGGGCTTCCCTTGAAGCAAAACTTCAGGCGGTGTATTCGGCGGGAAATTACCAATATACATCACTGATTGGATCCAGCTCATTTCAGTGCAGTCCTTTTGTGTCAATCCCAATTCTCGGAAATTTTGGTTCATTATTTGGAGCAATCTATCGGCTCTACCAAGGAATAAAGCTTGGTACAAAGTTTGCACTGTCTTCTCGCCTTTGTGAGCACCATCTGCATTCAAAATGATGACTCTGATGAACAGATCCTCATCAAGTTTATCAACAACTTGTTGCCATCTGTAAAGAATCTTTGTGGCACCTTGTTCCAAGGTTTTCGGAACAGTGAAACCTGTGACAGTTGCTGGAACAGGGACTAATCGAACTTTCCATGCGAGTATGATTCCAAAACTAGCTCCACCACCCCCTCTAATAGCCCAGAAAAGATCTTCTTCCATAGATTCCCTATCAAGAATTCTGCCACTGGCATCAACTATTCGTGCATCGACAACATTGTCAGCTCCGAGGCCATATTTCCTCATCATGGAACCATATGCTCCTCCAGTTATGTGTCCTCCAATTCCTAAGCTGGTGCAAAGTCCACCAGGGAATCCATGAGTTTTGCTTTTCTGTGAAATTCTATAATAAAGTTCACCGATAGTAGCACCAGATTGAACCCACGCGCTGTTGTCCTGTATATCTACATGGACATTCCGGAGTTTTGATAGGTCTACAATGAGAAAAGGTTGATCCATTTCTGACATGTACGAGAGGCCTTCATAATCATGGCCTCCACTCCGGACTCTGAGCTGAACCCCTACCTCTTTAGCGCATTGAACAGCGGTCTGAACATGATTTTCAGTTAACGGGGTGAAGATCAGCTGAGGTTTCGGCACAGAAGGCAACAAATACCTTAAATTCATGGCAGAAGATTCAAGGATTGAACTATATGAAGCATTGTCAGGGGCATAGAAAGCTGTTGAAAACGGGATAGAAAGCTCAGAATTGAGAGAGATGCACATATAGAATTTTTCTTGAATTAATTGTGAAGTAGCAACCCATGAATTTGATGCTAGAATCAAGAATAATGTAAGGACAAGAGAATTTGAGGATCCCATAATGGTAATGATACTGAATTAAGTGATTTTGTTACGCTTGTCTTGAGAAGTTTGAGACAACAAGACCTATTTATGGATTCTTGTAATCTCTTGCTTACTGTATGTATGACCTAATGCCAACGTAATGTTCAAGAAAGATTTGTTAGGTAACTTGGAATGATGAGGTCAAGAAACTCTGCCTTAAGAAGGTCAAAGTTTTGTCCACTTTTGACTCCAAAATTTTCAATGCACAAACACATTTCTTGCCTTCCACTTGCAATTTGTCCCCTTTGTTGCTTATACAATGCGTCTACGTGGCTCCACGTTCACCAATTTTTAATAGACTCCTCAAGGTTGGTATTGGAGTCCCGAATTCAAGTTCGTTCGAGAAGAAATATCGTCACGAGTGCTCTTTGATGTACAAATCAAGCCCTGATCTATCCCCTTTTCGATTTTTAGGTCATATATAGAGCAGATTTTTAATAAAATTTGATAAAATGTATTATTGAAAAGTTGTGAATCTTATTAAATGTGTGGTTAAAATTAATGTTAAATTTAACTAATATTTTGAACAACTTTTTTAGTTGAACCGAATATGGGTCTATTCTTGTTAAAGTTATAGTGAACACAATGAAAGTTGATAACAAAAAATAAAATACAATTTCTTTTTAATTCAACATGAATAGTTAAATTCCATTGTTTTAAAAATTGAAACGGCCATCGATGCAGAGAAAGGATCAAGAGTCAAAAGGTTGAACCCGAATCAAATCGATGATTTTTTAAAAATTAAAAATTATACATTTACAAGAATTTAAAATATATATATATATATATATATATATATAGAACCAGTTAAACCGGAACGGGTCACGAGTTTTCTAAAAATTGGCCGGTTTAACTGGTTTTAGGATAGATTTTTAATTAAAAATTTTATAAGTCTAATCGAACCTATTTGTGTCCCGAATTCCAATTTTCCCGGTTGGGCCGGATTTTTAAAACACTTTAAAATTCACATATCGTTTCAAGTTTTACTAACGACGAAAAAGAGCCCGATTTTTCTCACACGTCTCATACATCTAAAATCCGCCACCCACAACGATGAATTGTATAGAATAAGCTATATATCCCTTATTATGCGTCAATATTAGAAAAAAAAAATATTACAATCGAGGTGATAAAGGGAATCATATATTTTAGTTATGATAGTTTAACCCAAGAAAGTACTCCAATAATGCCCACTTGCTTACCATGTCACTGAAGTAACATTGGTCAACTTCACCAGCAAATTCAACTTATTTTTGGCTGAATTTTATATCACTGAGCAGAACGGCCATTTTCATAGAGAATAAAGTTGGGGATGTTCTCTGTACCATTTTCAAGTGGTTTTCTTCAAAACAACAATTTTGTCGTTTTGTGTGTTTTCAGTTATAATCAAGTCAAAATTTTCAAAACTCGTTTTGAGCGTTTTCAAAATGTCAAAAAGAACATATTTTCAACAATCTCAAAATAGAAACTCAAAACACAAAATTCAAAATGAATTCAAAACTCAAAACACAAAACTGAAACACAAAAAGAACAGTCCCTTAATTGCGGAGATTGTGGCAGTGATGACTTTGTAAAGCTCTTTTCTTTCTTTGTTATTGAGATTTTGAGTTTCACATTAAGATTTCAAATTAGTTAATAGCATTATAATATTATGCATTTTATAATTTATTACATCTTTATTCGATCTAATATGTAGGGTTTATATAACCCTAAACTCTTAAAAGATTTATTCTTAACATATCACTGCAAGATGACGACACATTCAAGAATTCCAATCTTAAATCTTTGTTGTTGAATTCTAGGATTCCATCTTAAAAGGGTTACTATTACTATTATCAAGAAGGATTGTTCAAACCCTTATAGATTTATCACGACAAGATAGTAGCTCATTTAAAAATATCAATCTTGAAATTGTATTGCTCATTTAAGATAGTTGCTATCGATTAGTTTTTGGCTCGTTGCAGGACAATTTTCCAACCTTCCGATTGCAACAAGGAAATACTTTGTGATTGCAAGGCAAAAACGTTTGCATCTCGTTCAACGTAGTCCCTAACTTCCTCTCGTTCAGCTCGAGTCTCTTTCTCTTTGTGTATTGGAACTTCATCTTTTATTCGTAACACTTTGAACCTCATCCTCCACAATCATATGTAATTGATCGGTTTCAAGTTTCGAAAGTTTATAATTGAGTCCTCAAACTTTCCATATGTTGGAATATTTAGCTCAAATCCTTTAACATTTGCTTATAATAATATTAACATGTCAATTTTGTTCATGTTACTTGGTGTTAATTGTTAAAAGAAGAAGTCCCAAACAATATACTAAAAAGTTAAAAACTTTGTATCAATACTAAAAAGTTAAAACCTTGTATCAAAAGCTGGATAACCCTCAAAACCAAAAGAAAATTGCGCATGGGCCATATAAGTTTACCCTCAAAAGGAACATGTAATCATTTAGCTTCCACAAAAATCTCCGCAGATTAAGGTTCAATCTGAATTTTCATGAGTTCAATCAAGCAAAGAAATGGCAATTACTTAGAGCTATAAATAATTTAATGCAATTACGTTTTATGTTACTTTCAGAGAGGTGCTTTGAATTAAAGTTGAAGATTGTTCAAGAAGATAATCTTGGCTTAGAAACTTCAGCAACTCAAATTTGCTTTACGGTAAGGTTTCCCTTGTTTCACATCTTTAGTTTCTTGAGTTTTAACTACATGATTTCGGGATTATCGACTTAGCTAGGCTTTGTTGGATGAAAGAAAAGATGGCGGTGGAATGGAAAAATGAAACGGATAAATCCAGTCTCACCAAATCATACTTGAACGTACATTACATAGACCATTATTTTGGATAAATTGCGAGTTTTTAATGCAAAATATTGATATTAGTCACTATGAACTCTTTTTTTCACGTAAAAGTGAATAAGATTGTGATAATTGGATTTTTTTTTTTTTGTTATTTTAGATGAACTGCAAGTTTTAAAATATGAAAGATTCATACTTGTCACTATGAACTTATTTGTTCACATAAAAGTGAATAAAGATTGTTGACCTCGTTTTTGCATTGTTGACGCGAGCTACCGGATCCACTTGTGTTCTCTCAAGCTAATTCCAACACGCATGGAACGACTGTCAATCAACAATAAAACAGGGTTTGGACGTGGGAGAAGCTTTATAGCTCGAGACAAAAATGTTCACGCTCCGATGAAATATATGAGATAAGTTACACAATAATGAACGATAAATTAAGAACCAAACTTACAATCAAGATCGCACCTCATACACTAGAAACCCAAAATTAATCGAAAAGAAAGACGAGAGTAAATCCATCACGAGTTTGAGGTATACAACCATGCTCTTGTCTCTAGCCGTGAAGTTGTCCTTTGCCTGGCTAAATACCAGTTGGGAATCACTGTGAACGAGCAACTTCTCACATGCATTTCTTTAGCTAACCTTAAGTCGACCAGTAGTGCCTTATATTTCACCACGTTGTTGGTAGCTTTGAACTAGAACCTCATTGTGCAATTGAGCTTGTGTCCTTTGAGGTTAATCAGAACTATACCCGCACTTGAGTCTATGTCCCCGTTCAAACTATCCATGAACAAGTTCTATGTAAGAGGTTGCACAGGTTCCATTATTTCGTTCATCTCCGAGACCTTGGCAAATTCTGCCACGAAGTCCGCAAAGGTCTAGCCTATGATAACAGTTCTCGTTTTGAAGACAATGTCAAACTCACTCATCTCAATAGTCCATTTTAGCAATCTTCTGGAAGAGTCGGGTTTCTAAAGCACTTGTCTAAATGGGAAGTTGGTCAATACGAGTATCGTGTGAGTTTGGAAGTATGGCCTCAACTTTCTAGATGCAGTGATCAAAGCTAGAGCTAACTTTTCTATATTAGGGTAGCGAGTTTCAACAGCCAAAAGTGTCATACTCACATAATAGACATGAAACTTGTGGGTATCTTCTTCTCTTACGAGAACTACGATAACGACTTCATTAGAAACGACCAGATAAAGTTGCAATGCCTCTCGAGATTTAGGTTTTGAAAGGAATGGGACCTGTCCTAGGAACTTTTTCAACCCTTGGAAGGCCACTTCACATTTCTCCGTCAAGTGGAACTTCTTGCCTCTTTTCAACATCTAAAAGAATATGAGGTAAATGTCGGTAGCCTTCGAGACAAAATAGCTTTAAGTCACCACACACCCGGTCAAACTTTGCACCTCTTTTGGTTTTTGAGGATACCTCATCTCTACGAAAGCTCGAATTTTATCTAGATTCACCTCTATGCCCATTTCACTAACACGTGTATATTAGGAAATTACCGGAAGCAACACCGAACACACATTTGAAGGGGTTCAATCTCATTCTATACTTTTGTAGGATTTAAAAACTTTCATCGAGCTTTTCACGAGCATGTCGTCCACGTAGACCTTTATTGTTTTGCCATGATTGGTAAACATTTTGTTAACAAATCTCTGGTAAGTAGCACTGGAATTTTCTAGCCCAAAGGTCATCAACTTGTAACAATAAATACCAGTGATGAAAGAGGTGTTTTTCTCGTCTACCAAGAGCATGGGAATTTGATTATAATTTGAGTAGGCATCCATAAAGCTCGATAATTTGTGTCCAACTGTGGAGTCCACGAGTTGGTCTATCCCTGGAATAGGAAAACTATCATTTGGACAAGTTAGGTTAAGGTTGGAGAAGTTTATGCATACCATCAATTTACCAATGTGTTTCTTTACTAAGACTGAGTTTGAGACCCACCTCGGGTATATGGCCTTCCCGAAGAAGTTGTTCCTTATTAACTTTTGCACTTCCTCCTTCGAGACCTCATATTTTTCTGGGTTGAGGGCCCTTCTCTTCTGCATATGCTGGGCAACCTTAGAGTCAATTTTCAGGTAACGATGAGTCAATGCCTACCATGTCCTCATACATCCATGTAAAGACATCAAGATTCGTACATAAAAAATCCTTGAGTCTCCTTTTAGCCTCCGATGGTAGGGTTTTCCCACCTACAGTACCTTGGTGAGATCTTGAGGATCCACCGGGAAGCTCTCTAGCTCCTACATCGGTGCTGGTCGAGATTCAGATTCAATAGTACGAAGGTCCAATTTGTCAATCATGACTACCTAATCAAGGATGTCCGTCATTTCGACATCTTCTTGATCGAAATTTTGGTCTCCTAGGACGTCCACCATATCAACATCCATTAGCACCATGTTAACATTCCCTGGGTTCAACTTTTCTTATGAAGCTGAGGTAGCATTCCCTTGCTCCTTTTTAGTCACCCCTAATTGTGGCAATTCCATGTTTAGTAGGGAAGTTCATGCATAGGTGGTGAATGGTGGTGACGGCCTATAAATCCTTAAAGGTGGGTCTACCTAGCACCCTCTGGTAGGCTAACCTATTATCTACTACCAAAAATTCTCTGAAGTTCAAAGCTATTTGGGACAGTTCTCCCATTTCCACGACAAGGGTTATTTTCTCCCTTGTAATGATGCTATCACCGGTGAAGCCGTACAAAGGGGTTTTGATGGGGGTTAATTCTTGATCAACAATCATCTTGTCGAAAGTTGCCCCGAAAAAGATGTTGACGGAGCCACCATTATCAAACAGTATCTGCTTCAACCCACTGTTCGCCACAACGGCCCTCGCCACAGGGGCGTTACAATGTGGGAAGTGTACATCCTTGACATCTTCCTGAGTAAAGGAAATGGGTGGTAACTGCCTTCGAGAGCTACTCCCCACTATGTAGATAGTCATGGAGGGTCCTTGACTTCCTTAGCATAGTTCCTTTGTGAGTTCCTTATATTGTCCCCAACGTAGAGTCCTCTAAAAATCATATCGATTTCATAGATAGGATAGTTTCCCATATTAATAGGGGGGGTTCTTACATTGTCGCTGTGCCTCCTTAGGCCTTTCTCTATCGCATTCCATCTGTAGCGATGATGGCTCCTGACGAGAGGATCTAGCCTCCTCACGTGCTTGGCCTTTGATCATACTTAGATGGGGACATGTCCCTAGGAGGGCAATCATTTCTTTGGTTGTTTCGTGTGCTCACTTGCCTAAGGTGTTGGGTTATGTCTCTATAGTCTATTGCGTCGTGACTGTAAGAATAATGATAAGTGCAATATTGAGGGTTGTTTGGCCTATTCTTCGGCCCTGAACTCCGTCCTCAACCTATTCCTCTTTAGGAGGCCGGTTGTCCGAATCCATTTTGTCTCATAGTGGCTTTAGGGTTCACTTCCTCCTAGGCTAACGTGGGCACTGCATTCAACATGGTTGTGGCAAGTGCTTGCTTAAAATTGAGAACTTCATTACCAGCCTGATTCCATTGATGATCCATTAAGTAAGATGTGGGTCCTCCTCCACGTTGTCTCTACGGGGATTGAAGACCTTTGTTGGCTCTATTTCGATGATCAATGAACTCCTCGTTGATGATCTCACGCCTCATAATTTCCAACAAGGAGTCGTAGCTATGGAGTCCTAAATCTGTACATACCTTCAGAAGAAAATGTTCATATTTAGCCCACCTCGTAGCACGAATAATGCCTTCTAGTCGGTGACTTGTACACAATATGTCATCTCATCAGTAAAGCGGGCCAAAAAACTCTTCAATGTCTCTCCAGATTATTGCTTCATGTTCTGGAGACGTTGGATAGGAACCACTCCTTCCTTACTAACAGCGAACCATTTTAAGAATGTACTTTTGAATTTCGGCGAACTCCTAATACTTCCTGGGGATATCTCACTGTACCAAATTCCGGCTGCCTCACTTAATGTTAGATAAAAGGCTCTGCATTTGATGGTGGGGATGACACCTCTCAGACTCATATGCATTTTATAACTATTCAAATGCTTAGATGGGTCACCTCTTCCATCAGACTTTCGTATTTTTGGCAGCACATAGTGACTCGAGACATGAGCATTTCTCAGCTCCTGTGAAAAAAGCAAGTTTTCTTCGTTGTCATCAATTTCGCAAGATCTTTGGGGTTCATCTAAATTTTCCTCCTCATCAGCCTGATACCTGGGCGGATGATGAGATGGCCTTGCCTGATCCCCTACCATCTCCTCCCTCATGTGGCGCCTATTTATAGGTGGGGTAGCACCGGAGCTCGTCATTTCCTTTCCTCAGGTGGTTGGGTCGTCGGAGATGGCAGTTGCCGGTTGTTCCAAGGTGTAGAAAGTGGTTACGATGGCCCGTGCTTGGTTCCCATGTGGTTGATTCTATCAAACACACTAACAAACCTTTGCGGCTTGTGTTTTAGCTAGTACTCGGGCGGAAAATTATCCTCCATGTCAATATGGAATTCAGTAGATCGGCTAAAAGTATAGTTTGAGGAAATATCAATTCCCACTTCTCTTTCTAGGGGGCTAACTTCCCTAGCATGCCTGGGAGGTGGGACCCTCTGACTTTGGATTTCATCCTCCCACGGTTAGTATCCTTTTGATGAAAAAGGAGGAATTGGAGGTCCTCCCTAGCCTTGCATCTGAACGAGGAGTTCTTACATGATAATGTTTTGGTGGGTGATATTCCTCATTTTGCCAGACATGGTGGCAATCTCCCAGGTAAATTGAGCAACTACTCTCATCCCACCACGCATGTGGTGGTGGTGAGGTCGACGCCAACCCGCTAGGTTGTTGCTCGTGAAGCCTCTTCACCACAATCTTCTCTTACCCTCCTAGGAGGGACATCACGAATTTGAACTCATTTTTCTTAGCTAAATTGTCAAAATTTTCCAACTTTTTGGGACTTCCTCTTGTTCTTTTTATGAACAAATCCTTTTGCAAGGGGGACGTCCAACTATCTTCCGGTGAACTTTTTCCACAGGAACGTTCGTGGTTATTCTGACGTTTTCCACTGACAGCATCAATCTGTTTACCTCATTTTTTGTACTGTTGATGTAGGCGACATCTAGTGGGCCCACGACGTTCTCTTAAGCTAATTTCAATACGCATGTAATAATTGTCAATCAACCATAAAATAGTGTTCGAACGTGGGAGAAGCTTTATAACTCGAGATAGAAATATTGGGCTCCTGCAAAATATATGAGATAACTTATATGATGATGAATGATCAATTAGAAACCAAACTTACAATCAAGACTGCACCTCATACACTAGAAACCCAAGATTAATAAAAAAAAAAAAGAACAGAGAGAGAGAATATATGGATTGTAGTCAATATTTTTGCATTGCCCTTAAATGACACAAGTTGGGGATACTTATAGTGTTACTTGTGCAATAGTAACCATTAGATGAGAGGACACGTGGCTTCATCTTCTTTACCAAAGCATCACATCTTAGATATCAATTTTGACTCCTCTAACTTGTGGCGCATTAAACGTCTCATAAAGGAGGCGGTCATCCCATATCCTATGCTGACAAAATTAACATTTTTGTTCATTACAACAGTCCAATCAATCATTCTAATAATTATCATAAATTTAATATAATCAAATGTAGATCTTCACCAGCCTTAGTTGAGCGCCAGATTCTTCTTCATTGGACATCGCCACTTTGGTAAAGAAACTTCGTTTGGACATCAGATTTATCTTTTAACATATGGGTTTCAGCGTCACATTATCTGAACTCTAGTAGACCCTACACCACGTCGGATGCCACATGGCTCCGACAGAAGGTATTTTGGTGGGTTAGCCGAGTCACGTGAAAGCTTAGGGGTAAAGAGGTATAACAAAGATAGTTATAATATGATTCTTTATTGTTGTAGTTTCTTTATAGAGAAAAAACATTATGCTACACTATGTCGATGGATTAAACAAATACAAAATCCAATTTGCCACTTTTTCAATAACTTATCCCTATCTTGTAATTAATTTGAGTGCATTTCAATTTGTGGTTAATTTGGCTATATAATATTTGATATTAGCTTAGTGGATGGTTGATAAAGCATAGCAATATCACTAAGTGTACATTCTCTGTACAGGCCCGGGGAAACATATAAATTTAGGGCTTGCCAAGTAAGATTGCACTTGGGCATTTCGCTCACCGTGAGCCTCGGCTCAGCTCACCTACCACAAGAGTCAGCTCGCGCTCATCTGAGTGAGCTGATTGCAACCGGCTCTCTTTACAGAAGTGGGATTTGATCACCCCACGAACTCACCCTTTGGTGGAGGCGAGCATTTTCTTTCAATACTTTCTATGAGGCTTGCTCACGATCCGATGAACGGCTCATACGAAAAATTAGTTGTTCGAACTTTCGTCCGTGGTTCATCCCACTTAATACCTCTATTTGGCTGTTTTTGTGATAGTTAAGAATTGCATCTAAAAGTGATTAATATTTAAAATTCGTTAATGTAATTAGCAGTTAAAATTTGGGCATCAAATATTCATTTGAAAAACATTTAAAAGTAACAATTGAAATAATTCAGTCCATGGCGCCTTGTTTATATGAACCTAATTACGAATTTATGATCTTAATTTGATTCCACCATCAATTCTAAGAAGAATATTAAGTCAATTTATTAAATAACTATAAATAATAAACAAAGTAATAAAAACTGAAAACAAAAGGTTGTCAACTCTGCCACTAAGGGCGAATGTAGGAAGGCTAGGTTGGACTATAGCTCGATCCAGTTTCCCATTCAATTTCATTTTAATGGGTAAAAACATTTTTTTATGTAAAAGATATTTTTTTATGTGAAAATTTTATTTTATTTTATTTATTATTTAATTTAATTTTTTCATATTAGACCAACTTGAAATATTTTTTAGTTCGATTTTGATTTCACCCATTACTTGCTACCTTACCACTCAGGGGAATGGTGAACCTTGTCTTGAGAAGCATACCTCTTCTCTCCTCAGACTTTCTTAAGACAATCGGGATATGTTTGAGCCACGTTATTTTGGAAAATGTATTTTGGAATGGTAAATTGATGGAGAATGTGATTGAAAAAGAAGGAAAAGTAATTGATGTGATGGAAAATATTATTTTATTGAAGAATGTGTGGTTGAAAATGAGTAAAAAAATAAGAATGAAAAAAAATAATGTGTACCAAACAGGAGTTGATGTGTGGGCTCCATAAGATCTTTTCAAGATCTTTTCAAAAGAGGCTAATCTCAAACGCCACTATCCTTTCACAAAGATATTTTCTCATTTAGGAAGGCTCATCAAGATTATGACATCTTTGAGGCGACTACTGTGGAGACCACTTTCAATTGCACTAACGTCTATAGGAAGCACGGAGTCAAATATAAAATTGTGTCAAGGTCAACTACTAGCCGACATGTGTCCACAAAGGATAGGAATACCCCTAATATATATGAATTAATCCCGAAGTACAAGTATTATTTTCACAAGGGCTCACCAAATACTCGCATGGGTGGGCATCACCATGTATTAAAAAAATGAAAATCATGCGCGGGACCACGTGTGAGTGTCATAGAAGTGATTTGTGAAAATTTTCTGTACGTGAAGCATGGTTCAATATATGTCCCTTCGAACATGCAAAAACAAAACATACGTAATATCATAAAGAGTAATGATATTTATCAATACTGATGTTAAGCATCAGTTTAGATGTCAACTAAATAATATTAAATAATAGATTCATTTAAATATAAAGGTATATTACTCATTTAATTAAACAAACAATATGTAATGACTTACACTGATATTATAGTACTATTTATCCTAGATAGCATTATTCTATCATAAAATAGACCCAAAACTTTGTCCATTTATTTCTCTCACACTAAAATATTCCTTTATCTTATTGGTCATTAAAGTACAAGCGGTCATTAGATCACCCCTAGTACGACGACCTTGAATTCTTACTGTGTTGAATAGTGCAAACAATATATAGGTGGACTAGGGGTGGCAGTGGGCCAAGTCGAGTCAGCTCGGCCCATTGCTCCACGAGCTCGCGAGCAAGAGCCCGTGGCTCGTTATAGCTCATTACTCATGGGTCGAACTCAGCTCAGCCCGTAAGCTTGTGACTCGTAGGTCGAGTCGAGTTTCGGCTTGCGAGCTCGTTATTTTTTTTTTAAAAGATAAGCCTTTAAAAAAAATCTAGATTTGGACGAGCCCACGAGCCGCTCGTTAAAAAACGAGCCGAGCGGGCTCGGCTTGTGCTCAGGCTCGGCTTTGGACGAGCCTAAGTGGCTCATAACTCGTTTTTGACGAGTTGAGGGGTCGAGCCGACGAGTCGCTCGACTTGATTGCCACCCCTAACGTGGACAGGAGGTGGCAAGAAATATAATGATAGTTGGGTAGTGCAGATTTGGAGGTTAACTTATTGGCACTTTATGTGTAAAGTCCATACTTAAAAACTACATGGTAAAACTTGAATAGATGACAAAAACCTTAAACCCCGAAAATGAGTGAGAACGAGGGAGAAAATGAAGATGTAAATCCAAGGAGAATGCGTGAAGAGCAACTAGAGTCAATAAACCCCAACCAATCGGCTACTGAAGCACCAACTGAAATTCAATTTTGGCCTCCATTTTGAAATTCAATGATAATGTTTGGCCTCCATTTTATTTTTTCAAAAATTCATTTTCTTGAAAAACTTATTTTGAACTAAATATTCTCTCATAAAATAATTTTACACATAACTCAACTTTTCTTTAATTTTAACCACACATCCTCCAAAAATCACTATTACAAAATATAATTTTCCCAAAAAATAAGGCCCAAAATGGGGTAAGCAATGGGTACAACTGCACATAGATGACGATTCTTCACAATCCAACACACTAAATATTTAATTTGTAATTTGAAATACAACATCAGATAGCATAATACTGTTTTTCTTAGTAGCAATAGTATCACTATTAGATAGCATAATAAATCCTTTTCTTAGTAGCATTAGAAATAAGAGAGGAACTATAGAGTATGAAAAATTTTAGTGAATGGAGAATTAGAGAATTGATGAAATATTTTCAAATGAAACTAAACCCCTTTTTATGGCCATTTTTTGGAAAAAATAGTTTTGAATAGTGATTTTTAGGAAAATGTGTGATTAAAAAATAAAAAATCTTGAATTTACATATAGGATATTTTATTGTATAAAATATGATTTAAAATGTGTGAAAAAAAAAATTGAAAATAGCGGTTGTCAAACCTGGGCTAAAGTTTAAACCAAATGAATAAATAAATAAAATTAAAGAAATAAATAAAAGTTAAAAATTGCAAGCTGCGTTGTAGCCTGTTGATGAACTCAGTCTCATCGGGGCTTGTGCAGCCTGTCCAATGGGCCTAGGCCTGATACATGCCGGACAATGTGATGACAGTTTATACGACTTGCTGATCAAAACAGAGTCCACGGGCCAGCCCGTAGGTCTGGTTTAAAGGCCATGAACCTAGGACCTTAATCTTGGTTAAGTCCGCCAAATTAAATCCAGTTTGGCTCGGATCTGTTGAAATGCTGGAAGTGGATTGAGCTCATTGTCATCCCTACCTCCATAACTCTAATTTTAAATGAATTAGAACTCAATAGAAACTGGTAAATGCCACTTCTCCCTTCCAATGAAGATAGATTTAATGTAGACTGTTATCAACAAATATAAACTAATCATATTTAAATTATTATTTAATATAGAGGTATATTAGAAAAAATATAATAAAAAAAATTATATTTTCAATTATATTAATTACATTTTTTCAATTTGCGTTAAAATAGAAACAAGCCTGTCTTTATGGTACGGAGGTTGTATATTTTAAAATAAATTAAGGTTTGGATTGAATTGGATAGTATGTCAATTTTTTAAATCCATAAATTTTCTGAAAATCATGGACTCGATAATAATTAATTTGTTTCCGGTATACTGTTTGTAATTAAAATTGCAAAAATAAATTTGTTTAATTGCTTTTTAGGGACAATTATGAATCGAGTCAAAAGTACCAAACATATACTATAAGATTGAGTGTTAGTTCTTGATTGGTCACTAAACTTTACGTAAGTTTTTTTTGGAGATCACTAAATTTCAAAAGTTTTTATGTTAGTCACTAAACTTTACAAATGTTATCACATCCATTAGTGAGAATTTCAAAAGTTTCCCCGTTAGTTATTGAACTTTACAAAATATAATTACATCCATCAACAAACTTTTGTAAAGTTCAATGACTAATATGGAAATTTTTGAAGTTCAATGACCCTCTGAAAATCTTACGCAAAGTTCAATTACAAAAACTAGTAATTAATCAATCTTTATTTTTTTTATAGTGTTTTGATATAGACAAGATATAAGATAATTATTTACTTAACCTTATCCCATACTAACCCCTTTATTAAAAGCTGATTCATCAATTGTGTGTAACGTCATAATTGTTATTAACGTGGTACAGTCCAAACAATAGGCAACAAGAGGAAAGCTACACAAAGAGTTTGAAATGTTCTTGCTCTTTCATTTATTTAATTATTCAAATAAATTAAAACCCTACTGTATAAATTAAATGCACACCAGCAAGACTGCTTAAATCTAATTAACTAATACGTAATGAGGTACGACCAACGAATACTCGAGGTGCTCATGTGCACAAGTAATGTGTATAAGGTGCACACTCGTGGTGCTTGCCTCCCTCTATTTTCCGACTTTCCTTCCACGAAAGGGCAAAACGGGAATACTTTGTTCATTCCTAAAGAAATTGTCGGGATCGACAGCGGTCTTAATTTTTACCAGTCTGTCGAAATTACCCTTGAAATACTTCACTCCATAAACCATGCCTTGGTTATAACTGTGTCTACCGTTATCCGTCGTTCCAATGTCCAAGTCCCTGTAATTGAGGTATGCTTCTCTTGGATCCTTTGATACAGAAGGAGCCATGTATCTGTACATTTCTCGTGTCTGTTCAATGTAAGTCTCATCTGCTTCTTCTCCTTCGTCTTCCCAGTTAACGGAATATTGAATCTTGAAAATGTTCCCGGCCCGGTGAGGGAATGGAGTTTCAGACTCCGGAATTTCACTCATTCTTCCACCGTAGGGATTGAACACTAGCCCAACCTTTCCTACTTGGACGATTTTCTCGAACAAAGATTCCAGGCCGTTCTTGGAAATCGGTGTCTTTAGGTAATCGGATTTCCTCTTCAAGAAGTTGGCAGAGTTGGGAGCTCGACTCAGCAAAACTTGAGGCTTTGTAGAGTTGCCGAAACTAGCCCAAAAGAGAAGTGAATAAATCCAAGACATTTCCTTGAAATCGCCCTTCTTTAATCCCAATTCGGGTAACTCGGAATCTGTTATCGACATTAGTAGACTGGCATCACCAAGGAACAATCCAGTAAACGTAGCTCTAACAGACCTGTTTTTGTTCGTCGTAATAGGTTGTAACATAGCCCTTATGAACAAATTATTGTCGATTTTGTCTGCAATATTCTGATATTGATAAACCGCTTCAATTGCATTGATCTTCTCAACTCGAAACACCGTAACAACTTCTGGTACAGGGACTAGCTTGATTTTGTAGGCCAAAATCACACCAAAACTAGCACCACCGCCACCTCTAATAGCCCAAAATAGATCCTCCCCCATTGACTTCCTGTCCAAAACTCTGCCTGTGGCATCGACGAACTTCGCATCTATCAAATGATCGACTGTTAGGCCGTGTTTACGCAACATGTTGCCATATCCTCCGCCACTTATGTGGCCGCCTACGCCCACAGTCGGGCAAACCCCGCCTGGGAATCCATGGACTTTGCTTTTTTCCCAAATTCTGTAATACAGTTCCCCAAGCATGGCACCGGATCCTACCCATGCAGTCTCTGTCTCTATGTCGACTTTGATCGACCGGAAATTAAACACGTCGAGAATGATAAACTCGACATTGGAAACATACGAAATGCCCTCAAAATCATGGCCGCCACTGCGGATTTTGAGTTGAATTCCGAGTTTCTTGGCACACAAAACAGTTGCACTAACATGGAATTCCTCGAAAGGGGTCACGATTATGCTCGGTTTGGGGGTTGTGGAAACGTTGAACCTGCGGTTTCTAATGTAGGATTCAAGAACAGTTGTGAAGGAGGGACTAGTGCGATTGTATACAATTTTTGAAATTTGGTCATTTGGGACATTGTTTTGTCCGAAACATAGAGAAAAGTTGTCGTAGAGAGAATCTGAATCTGATTGTGCAGAAGAAAATGAGTTAAAAGGAAAAAGGATAAGGAGAAGTAGTAGGACCATGGCAAATGGTTATAAATTCTCTGTTTATGCAAAAAGGTATAGGGTGTATTTATATGAGGAATTATGCCCATGTTTGAACCCAATTACTTGAAAATTCATTTTGATTCATACTTTTCTCTTAATAAAATAATTTTAAATGTAAATTTATAAATTTTTCCTACTTTTCAATCATATAATTTTCAAAAAACCATTATTACAAAATCCATTTTTTACAAAAAAAAATGAGACTTAAACAAACCTTATACACTAACCCAAAATTTTATTTATTTTTAAATACACATTTTCTATTATAATAATATTTCAAAATGCATTTTGGATAAAAAAAAAAAATGGGGCTTAAACGCATCTAAAGTAGCCGGGTGTGCACTAATAGTAGAAGAATGAAAAGTGGGAAGACCCTTTTGGTTCAAATAAAAATCAATTTTTAGTAAATTTTGATAAAAGTTAATAAAATGTGTAATTAAAAAAAAAATGGATGATATAAAATATAAGGTTGAACTAAATATAATCGTATTTTCCTTGGCATTGGTATGTTCACTTGACTGGGTGGTGGGTTGGAGATATCGTCATCTTGTTATCTTGCCATTTGTCATAAACATGACTTTTCAGAATTTAATATAATTATGTTTTTGCATATTTCTCTAAAAACTATAAAACTAATGGACGTTTGGACGGCATACTTTTGGAAATAGCAGTTGAGATCCTCGACCTTTAGCACTAGTTGCCTTTTAGTCTTCGAGTCTTAAAATAGGCATTTGAATTTCTCAACTTTTCATTTTAAGTAGCACTTAGGTAACTAACGGACAATTTTACCTTTATATATAATTAATGAGTCATAAATTTATCAAAATGAAAATATTACCTTTAAATAAGAAAAATTTGAAATAACTATCAATCAATTAAAAAAAAATAACAAGAAAGAAAACGATGGGTTTTGCATATGATTGATTTTACAAACAAACTTGCTATCGAATTTGTAAATTGGATTGGATATAATTTGCTGAGTGATTACAAGTATAAATTGATTAATTCTTGATTCTAAATAAAATTATGGCCTATTAATAAATGTAAGGATAAAATTGTCAATTGGGGACTCAAGTGTTTGAAAAATAAAAAGTTGGGAGCAACATGATCTATTTTAGAGCAGCCAAAAGTTGGGAACAAAAGTTGTCAACACGTTCTGAGCCAATGTGCTAAACCTGTTGTTCCTGAGCTTGTTTGAACCCTATTTTTTGTTCAAAATACATTTTGAAATAGTATATTGCTTAAAATAAGAATTTTTTTTGAATTTTTATGTAGTATTATTTTATTGAAAAATGTGTTATTGAAAATAAAAAAGAAAAATGTATTTTAAAAATAATGGGATCAAAAAAGGGCTTAGTACTTTAATCATCATCTTTTAAATAGGCATTTATATCCTCAAACTTTCCTTTTAATATCACTTAGGTCCTTAACAAACAATTTTACCCCTATTTTTAGTTAACAAGTTTGAAATTTATCGAAAAGACAATTACATCTACATCATCATCATCATCATCATCATCATAATAATAATAATAATTAAGGAGCAAATTCTTCATTTGAGAACGACTTAACAAATAAAACTTTATGTCGATTTTTTTCTAATAAAGTTGATCTGTTAATTCAATATAAGACTAAAAATGTCAATTGCGGAATCAAATGCTAGTAAAATAAAAGGTTAGGATCCTAAAATGCTTTCTAAATTAAATAAGATTTTTCTCTTGTCCCGCAAACTAAACAAAAATATAATTTTATTCATAGTCAGTAGAAATGACTATATTATTCAAACAAAAATGGCTTAAGAATAAAAGATCTCATCATATGATTATATATTTTTCTCAAACGTTATATATATTTAACTCCGGTTGGTCCCTAATATATTAAAATTCATTCTTCTTAAACTTATTTTCAATTACATATTTTATGGAACCCACATTTTTTTATCAAATATTTAAAGACAAATTTCAAAATTTTTTTATCAAAATCTACTAAAAAATTGATGTTTAGCCAAACCAAATAGTGGCTTAATTTTTAACATGATTTCACACGTACAAATCATATTTGGGTGGTTAAATGCCCGAGCATTCAATTGACTTTGCCCAAAGTTACACACTAAGGTGTTTAATTTGGTGTAATTATTATACTCAATTTCGTTTGTTTTTTTTTTTTTTTTGTAAATACAGTCACTTTGTTCACTGTTTTTCAATTTAAGTAACATAATATGTTAGTCTGGATGTTAAAATAAATGATGGTCGATGTGTAAAAACGTGCCTTTGTTCTTATTTTTTTCTTTAACAAAATATATTTTCTTAAAAATAAAAAAATGGTTTAAGTGTATTGTGGAGTGATGTTGACATATGATGTGTATAATTATATCGCTATCAATACTATCAAATACATCGTTGTCAATAAACGCTACCAAACTATCACTCAATCATTGATCTTCCATCCGATTACACAATTGATTATAGACCATTTTTATTGCCAAAATGCTCACTCTAGCTTACCTGTAACAAGAATAATAAACGTCAATGTTACAAGCTTGTGAACTATTGGGTGCATCTAATTTTTAACTTTTTTTGTCACAACCAAATCTTCTACAAAATTCACAAAGCCTTTGTAATCTTCCAAAATCTTCGTGGGTGGCCAAATTAATTATGTATGTCCGAACTAGCTCAACAAATGTCAAGATCTCTACTAGTTTATAATTTTTGAGACAATACTCACATTTTGAATTCAGTTGTCCTTGTTGAATTCACAAAATGTTGTCGGCTCACTTCTTATCAGCCCTCGTGAAAACTCGATTTAATGTATTAGCAATTGTTCAATTAAGATAATTTCACGAATCAAGAAGCACAACAGAGAAAATAACCAAACTCCTAATCTAATCCCTATTCTGCTACCTGAAATCTAAGCAAGAAGCAATTTACCTATACCACGCCAAAAAATAATTAATTAAAAAGTCAAGAAAACATTCATCAAACATTCTCAAAAGTCTTGAGAAATAAAGATAATTATATGATACAATCCATAATACCCTACATCAAGAAAACGGTCAATTCGAACAAAAATTTTCATTTACTATCAATATAATTTTAAAAATACTAAAGACGACATTGTTCACGAGAATTTAAAAAGAAAAAAACCCTCAAAAATAACAATTTCAGCAACAAATTAATTTGTCATTTTCACTTTGAAGGCTCTGAACTAAGCCTTGGTAGCGACCCCTTGTTGGCTTGTGTGCCCATATAGTATAGTTTTGCTAATATGAAAATAACAATATTCTTATATTAAATAAAATGGTTTTTTTAAAAAAAAATTTATTGTTTTTTATTTAATTATTGAGCATGCGAATTAAAGTGCCTATAATCATTAGTGATAAAATAAGTTGGGTACTTACGTTGATAGGTGCAGTTTGATAAACTTATATTTTGATCATTAATAATTTGTTCACTACTTATGTTTATGGGTTGACACCTTGTATAGGAATGTTGTAGTGTTGTCCGATTCATTATTCGTGTTTGTGATTTGTCTTTATCACTGAAATAATTAAATGTGACACTAGTATACTTGGAGTGTATTGAACGGATCACGTGTTGAGTTTAATTCTATAGCATGATCGTGCGAATAATTAAATTCCACTTGACCGTTGTGTATTTCATCTAAATCTATTGACAGAGTTATGTATATCTTTTCGTGATTTTAATGGTTTTTGATTTATCAATAAGTAAGATCAATTTGATTGGTCAAATATTTCGATGAGTTGGGAACTTGAGAATGAGCAAAGTAGAGAATATGAATTCGTGTCGGGAATCATCACCCTAAAAAATGGGCAGAGTGACTACTTAAGTATTTTCTGTTGAATGGTAAAATCTGATCTCAGTATTTAGCGACTGTTAAATTTCGATAGATAATTTGTTCACAAGATCGTTGAAAAAAATAATACTTAAGTTAATAAGAATAATTAGAGGGGCAAAATGGTCATTTATGCTCATACCTAATTATCAAATCTCGGACGGAGATACAATACATATACGATAGGTCAGAGAAAAGTATTACATATTTATTAGCTTATGTGATCTTATATATTCCGAGAGTTCAATATTTCGCCTTTAATGAAAAAACAAAGACTAATAATTAGATTGAGTGGTCTAGGGCCGACTAGACAATATATAATTATTGGAGCTTTGAAAATATATGTCCGATTAAGTCCCTATGATAGCTTTATAAAGTAATTGAACGTAACTACGATAATTATAATAGTTTTGGACTTAATTGTAATTACAGTAAAGTTTTGTACTTACTTGTAATTACTATAAAAGTTGTAAATTTAATTATAATTGTAATTGTAGTTCTAGAACTACACATGTAATTATATGTAAACTAATTGGATTTGGACTTTAATTAAAACTCCTGCTGGGACTTAATTAAAACTCCTATTTGATATTAAAATTATTATTCTACTTGGATTGTGATATCTTTTATCTCTATAAATAGAAATGAGATGGACATAATAATCCTACAATAATTATAGTACATACTTTCATAGTGTTCAAATTTAGAGAGAGAAAAAGTGAGAAAAATAATATTTTCTTATTGTCCAGTCCTAAAATTAGATTCTTGATTTAATTAAAAGAGTATACCCGTCCACCGATGTAGTTTTGACTTTGGAGAATACTATAGAAAACTTGGAGGTTTGAAACATCAAATTTTTCCAATTAAAAGATTGGAAGCTCGTGATCAAAAGACTAAAAGTTCGTGATCCGGATCCAATTTTAGAATTGATCATCGAATTTAGGTAAAAATTCGAATCTCTAATTCTTGTTATAACATACACGTGAACATCTAAACGATCTTTTTTATTGAATTAAAGAGTTTTTTTTTAATTTCTGAATAATTCCGCTCTACATTCCAACACTCCTATGTTCAATGCCCTGGCCACACAAGCATTGTTGGTAGCCAATAAGTCTTCAGCCTCGTACGAGGTAGTTTGATCCTGCAACTCCTCCGTCCAGTACTTATTGTGGACCCTAACAACATCAACAATCTCATGAGGTAGCATATCTAGCAACTCTGCTACCATTTCTTCGTCATTGCTCCCCAAAAAATAAATAACTTTTTCAGAATGGGAGGATGAGCTGACTTCTTACGTTAAGACGTTCGAGGTGGAGCTGAAGGGGGTTTGTTTGAGTAGCGTCGGAAGGAGGAGGAGGAGGAGGAGGAGAAGTTGTTTCTTTTTTATAATTATCCTTGTATGGGCATCGAAGGGAGGAGAAGATGCTCAATTAATTCTTATCCCAATAAGGATTTAGGAAGGAGGTGGTGGTCTCTTGGCCATGGTAGGCCCAGAAGAAGTTGCCTCGAATAGGTTGATTTTTCTTTTCTTATTCAGATGAGGGACTTCATCTACCTTTTCCTCCTCATCAGTAGTGTAGCCTCTTGCTCGTCTAAGTGAGCTTATCACTCTGCTTCTTATAATCAGCGGAGGTCGTCTTCAAAGCCCTTTTCTCAACAATGCTTTGGCGAATGTTGGCAACATTAGGCCTCAAAAGCTTCTTCTCAACAAAAGCAGCTGCAAAATGTTTCAGTGTTATAACACGTGAACCAATTAATAGATGAAGTGGGCAGGTCAACATTTACCTTGGTTAGACATCAGTCCCATGATTTTATGAAGTGTGTGTTCTTGTCAATCAGCTCATCAAAGCTGCGCTCCTTGAAGGTAAGCTGATTTATATGGTTGATGATGTCCCGCTGCTCCAAAGAGATCTCACACCTTGGCAAAGAGTCTGCAAACAAGAAATAAAATATGATTTAAGTATTGATAAGTTACAAAGAATCAATATCAGTTCAACATTAAAACTTACTTGTAGTGGAGTAGGTGGTGAGAATTGTCAGAGCTGCCATGTGGTCGCCCTCCATCGTATCCTAGGGTGTTTGGTGTGTTAAGTGAAGGAACTAAGGCCAAACCACTACAACCAGCCTCACAAAAATTATTTCCAGGCACCATAGACATGATTTTCAAATTTTAAAGAATGAAAGGAAAGAAAAAAAGGAAGAATAGTCAAGAAAGTACCCAGAGAAAAGACTTTCTAAGGAAATTTCTCGCTTAAGTGAAGGATTCTCACTAGAAAGGTTGATTGTCATCGGAATACTCAAGTTGGTACGGCGAAAACCAAGATTTGAAGAGTAAGGTTAAATTTTCTAATTTTCTATGAAGTAAAACCCTTGCTAGATGAAGAGAAAAAGGCTTTTATAGGCCGGGCAATTCAACTCTGTCGTTGGATTAAATCCAAATCCATGTAGGCTATCCATACTTCTCTTCATCTGGAACGTTTAAATGAAACGTCATCTGTGATCAACTGCATAGATGACATCGTGTACTTCATATGCATGTTAGGTCACATTGCATTGAATACTTACCGTCGTGTCGTCATTGGAATTTATGACCTAGGCAACACGTCTCTTGGAAATATGTAATGTCTTAGTTGGTTTTTTTCTTGAAAACACTCAAGAGCTTTCAAATCATTGCCATTAACCAAAAATGTATTATCATCTCAGATGTGTCAGCTACCTCTGCTCCAATGTTTCAATCTTTTCTCTACCTCACCTCTGGTATCCCAGTTTTCGTTTCAAACCTGCATATCTTCTAGAGCTTCGTCCTCAAACAAGGACCTCGCATCTACCATCAACTTTCATCAAAGGTGCATATCTTCCACAACCTCAACTTCAAACAATAATACTGCCTTTGCCATCACATAACTATATAAATATCCATGCTTGGACTTTAGGGGACTATTGTGTTGTGTACAAACGGATAACTATATAAGCAGTCACCTACCAAAGAAATGTAAGATGCTTTACGCCAACGCATCACCTCAAGAACGAGTTCACTTCCACCAGTCCATGCATTATATAATATTTCTACATGCACTTGGAGACTATTGTTACGTCTCTTCTAAATGAAGCTTTAGATCACCACCACGTAGCTGGCAAGTTGACCAGGCTTGTACTCCAAATAACCATTTTACCTAGTCGTGGTGATAGACCACTTCAATCAAGGTACCATGAAGACTGGCCCTCTAGGGGCTGAGGCTATATGGACATCTACTTCATGAAGAAATTCAAGGTAGACAGCCTCCTATTTGATAGAAAAGATCTCATCACATCTTTCTTCCAAAGAGATCTTTTGTGCAAAGATATTTCCAAGATCCTTACAAAATTTTTCAACGATTAATTGATGGGGCATCTCTGCAACAGACACTTAAAGGTCAAATCGTTAGTCCACTTTTCAAAAAGTATTAAATGCCCATCAATATATGATTGCTGGATTGTTACCTAAGAGAAGACACCTCGACCATCAAATGAGGTCACGTGCCTTTTGATCCAACGACTAGCATCTTCCATTGTAAAAATTCACACTTAGTGCCATTTTGAAAGAAATGAAAATTTAGATTCTTAAAGTTGTAAGTTTTCTCTTAATATATATTCACTTCACACTCTCTTCAATTCAACCTCTATTATTTAGTGGCTCACGTCTTTAATGCCCACACTCATACACCTATACATTGAATGACTTGATCATTGGAGTGCAAGCAACCATCTCCTCCACCATTGAAAAATGTCACGTGCAATTTATGGCTTGTCCAAGTATGTAGGAGCAAGGCTTATGTGTACGTGAGAGGAGTTGAGCTCTGTTGGCCATGCCCCCATATAGAAAATGAGGTCAACAGGCTCCACGGCTATATCTAACATGATTAAATAGCATTATGGAAGAAATGTTGGAAATGGGTCAATAAA
>CAIGRP010105743.1:0-16666 GCA_903798385.1 Fraxinus cuspidata | reverse complement strand
CCCCCCCCCCCCCCCCCCCCCCAAGCTGATGTTGTGTATGTGCATGTAATTCAACTTACATTGACAAAAGCAGGGTAAAAGATGACATGGGCTCTGTTATTCAACACATCAACAGCAGCCTCTTTGATTCCAGGAAGCCTCTTCACCGCCTTCTCGACGGAGCCGGCACATGCAGCGCAAGTCATTCCAATTACAGAGAACAAGGCCTTGGATTCTTCATCAAATGAAACATTTACGCCCTTTGGGTATTTTGGCATTGATGGGTAGTGTGGCTTTGGAGATAAACCTCCACTCTCGTTCCTTATGCATGCCCATGACAGCAATTTGGCCGCCATTATCGATTTTCAGCAGCCCCTTTGCTTAAATAGAAATGGAGGAATTTGTTCTGGTCTGAATTTGCTTCAAAATGAGGGAATATATATACAGTTGCAGAATTAACACTCAAATCAAATATTACAAGCTATCACTTTACTGATTAATGCCCCATTTCACTTTTAAAACATTGGTGGCAATCATGTTAGAACAGTAATAAATTCCAAAAATTAGTGCTTAATCTTATTTAAAAGGTTATAATGTTTGTTAGTTTCCCTCCAACTTGATACGGACCTCAGTGGCAGGGCCCATCCAGATTTTGCGCTATATTGTCATTCAAGTTTAATTTTGGCGTAAAATTGAGTGTAAAATAACATTTTCAAATCATTTTCACATCCATATGATTCTAAATTTAAGTGGAGTAGTAGCTTTATGTCTCTTGTGTGTCCCATGTTTTTTGCTGAAAAATATATTCTCCATTTCCTTTGCGTCCTTCTATTGAAGAGAATTTCGATCACTTTCAATATCTAAATGACAATTCAAATCTAATTTAGAGCACATTGGAGATGCTCTTAGGCCTATGTTCGCTCTATGTTTATAAATATGCAAAACATTTTTTATTCACATATAATGAGATTCATAATTGAGAATTTTGTTAACGTTAAGGTTTAAGAATATGCTTTGTTTAAGTTGAGTTGGATTCTACTTTCTACTTTCTATCAAGATTAATTATAAATGTATATAATAGTCTAATGCTACATAAAAATAAATAAATATATTTATAATGTGTTGATTATTGAAAATTCTTTATTATGTCAAAAGTAATGCCTCCATTTTGTAAATTTATAAATGGTCAAAATTCAATTTTAATTACATTTCAATAGGCCCACAAGTCATATTCACTTATCCATCACTTATTTCTAAATGTTTAAAGATTAAATCGTTTAGAAATTCTTTAAAAATGAAGGAATAGCCCATGCTTCATTTAGCTAAAAATCAGATTTTAGTAAATTTTGAAAAAATGTAGAGTGAAAGAATTGATAAAAGTTGTGGATCCCAATATGATTTATAAATAAGTTTTAAAAAGTAAGGGTCAAACATTTTGAGAAAGTTAAGTTAAAATTCTAAGAGACCACTTTTATGAATAGTAAAAAAGGGTGGGGAAAGAAAAAATTAGTACGAAATCAAACAACTGCCTCACTTGTTTATGGGTTGAGTCGTCTTTAATTCATGAGCTGATATTCCTTAGCGTGAAACCCACAAACGTATAGGATCATTGTACAAGTAATAAGATTTGTGAGTTAAGAGTATCGTTCCCAGGATGAACAAGATTTAATTTGTAGTTCAGTAACTACTATTAAACTCGAAGTGTGATGATATCAAAAGAGTTGTGATTTGTTTGTTTTTTATTCTAATTTTATTTTAAGAAAGCGATAAAAAGTGATTAAATATATTGTGAATGCTTGTAGTGGATTCATGTATCTCACTGTTTCCATCTATTTCAATTTTCAAAAATCATTCTATTCAACTTAAGCATTTTTTACAACCAATAAAGCCAATATGTTAAATGCTCTTTTTCAAGATACATCAACATATGACTACCACGAGACGGTCATATTCCTAGTTCGAATTCATATGAAAGTCATGCATTTAGTTTAGATTATCAATAAGATTGCATGTGTGAACGGAATTAGTCTTAATTTTAACTATACATGTTGATTTTTCCTTGTTCTAAATTTATTATAAGTATTCATACACTATAACAAGCAACGGACTATTCAATTGATGGCCAAATAACCAAATAGTGCAATGAGTATATAAATCAATCAAATAACACAAGAACTTCCTAAATTAACGTCGTAACTTGATATAAATGAAAATATGGTTCAAACACCCATCAAATACAATTGAAAAACTATCCTAGTATGTTTAAAATTGAATTGCAAAAGAACAATGGGAAAATCATCACCCAAAAAGAAGAAATAATGTAGAATTAGGATTTTTCCATGTTATTTATATGAATCTTGAATCCGGATGAAGACTCTTCAATATCCTATGCAATTCCCCTTGATTTCACGTTGTTAGCTTTGATCTCCGCCTTCAATATTGACTAGAATCTATGATTTTTTTAGGTTTAAGGAGGTTCCCCACCTTTTGGACGACTTACGGTATGTATATAGTGCTAAAAGATTGCATACCAAATGTTTCCAAAACAAAATAAGTAAACACAATTTTTCATTTTTTTTTTTTTTAATTGAACCATGCGTACACATGGTGTATTTGGTGCGTACACACAATAGACTCTAAATAGCATTGGTCAACACAAATAAGATTTGAGTGTATACAAAGGCCTACACATGGTATTGCCATTTTTCGGACCAAATTATATATTGATCCTCGAACTTTTCTAAGTGTGTATTTTGATCATTTTCGATATTTTTTTTATCCTGTTGGCTTCTCTTCACCTCTAATTGATCTTTGGCATTCTTGAATCGCCGTCTTGCAATCCGACACAACTATTGGAATGTTGCACTTTAATCCCCATAGTTTGGATTTCATCATTTTTCTTCAATTTTTCATTCTTTCTTCCAATTCTTCGTGTAATCATCGAGTTTTACCTATTAAACACAATATAACACAAATTAGGCTCTAATGTCCAGAAAATAATATAATATCATCATTTAGGACCCTGAATAAGTGTAAAAACTACAATTCCAACCCAATCTTTGTTTATCCTCAAACAAAACTAAAACTCAACTATAGAACTAAAACACTAACATGCGAAAATATTTAGCTAGCTAACCCGGCATTTTATCTCTCAACTTAAATCATTACAATTAATCTAAGCATAACTTCAAAATGACAATACAGAAATCAAAGATTACTTTTTCAATGCTAAGTGGAGTGTGTGTGTGTGTGTGTGTGTGTGTGTGTGTGGAGAATTAAGCATAGCAGCAAGAATTCACAAGTTGTTTCATTCCCAACCCTGTTGATAAAATATATCTATCATCACTCTTGAGATTAACACCATCCTAAACTTATTCTTTTTGTTATTTTCAAGTGTATGAACTAATGTTGAATTGTATACTATTCTCACATCTCTAGTTCCGATAAATCTCATCAATCACAGTTCAACATGTCAATAAATAAGGATTCTCCCTTATATTTGATTGCTTCAATCTCTAAAACTTAACTGGCTAATAATCCCTTATCAATGGTCTGTTTGAGCCCCATTTTTCATGTAGAATATATTTTGAAATAGTAGATTGATGTATAATGTGTGGTTAACAATAAAAGAAAAGTTTTATGTTTGCGTCTAATATTATTTTATTGAAGAATGTGTTGCTGAAAAGAAATGAGAGAAAAATGTATTTTCAAAAAAATTGAGATAAAACAAGATCCAAAAGTCGAATCTCCCTAAATATGTTTCAATGCATTTTGTGCGTCTTTTATTTTATACACCTGTTTTTTCCGATTTTCTATATTGTTTATCAACTTCTTTTTTTCTTACACTTTTTTATTTTTATTTACAGCATTCTCTCACTTAAACTTTCTAAATGACCCATGTACAAGTTTTAGGTCGATAACTCCCAAGTTAGTTGACTTTAGGGCAATAGATTTTAACACATTTATAGACGTAATAACTCAAATCACAACGGCTATGAAGAGAAATTTTCAAATAAATGTATTTTTTATGCTTTGATTAGTACTGTGACCCCCATTAAACACATATCCAAGTAAACTAACTTCTAACTTAAGACTTTCATCCAATTTCATCATATTGACCTTAGACAAGTCACACAAGATTTTTCATTTTACGCATTGAACCCACACTTATCTCAACATATTCCTATAACAGTGAAATCTTCCAAATTATTCTAAATTTGGTCTAAGGATATATAATTTAGTGGCTCGAGTTTAGTATTTATAGTCCACTATTTCAACTTATCCAATTATGAAATCAACGCATTCTTATACAATGCTTGACTTAATTCATGTCCTCAATATATATCAAAATTCACATGAAAAAAAATCTAAGCATACAACATATTCATTATTCATAAATCAATTCATAATTTAATATATTTTTCATTGCTAATCAGGTCAACTAACTCACGTAAGCACATAAAAAGAAAATATTTTCGGAATGTTTCTATATTTTCAATTATTTTGTATCTTAAAGCAATAAAAGCACACAATATATATATATATATATATATAATTCATGTTTTTCACCTTCAAACTAAAATTAGACATTTTCCTAAATGTCTTAAATCATAGGTCCACATATAGTGGGATGGGGAAAAAATAAAGAAAATACACCACTGATATGGAGTGAAATCCAATGGCTAGCTTGCCCTATTGCTCATGTTTTCTCCTTGGTCAATGTTGGTTTAAGTTTTCTGCGATGTTATATTCCTACACAAAGAGATCAAATAAAACATTAAAGCTCAAAAACCTGAAACAAGTGTTACATAGCTCAAATATCTAGTAAACTAACAAATGTCTCAATGACTTAAGGGGAAAGGGGAAATGAATGATTAGTCCCTAATGATTACATAAAAAGTTATCTAAATAATCATAAGTCTAGAAAGCATAATAAATAAAAGTATTGGGTTGCCTCTCAACAAGCGCTTGTATAAAGTCTTTAACTTGACTCTTGTTATTTCTAAGCTTCATGGTGGCTTGGAAAGAGATTTCTCAGCCCTACACTTGATGCAGTTATTGCACTTCATCATGGCATCCTTAAGTCTCCAAACATTCATGTTTCCATTATTGTTCCTACCAATAATTCCTCATGTATCTAGCCTACCTTTATAGCTTTCCAATTATCCACTCGTTGGCAATCCTTCAAGTATGAAGGTTGCTTGATTGGATTCTCCATGGTAAAGCTTTGTTACTTATCCTCCACCCTCAAGACTAACTCATTAGTATCAAAATCTAGTAAGGCCCAGCTTGTAGACAAGAATGGCCTTCCCAGGATTACTGGCATCTAATAAGCATCTTCCATGTTCAGGATGATGAAGTCAGCTGGAAAAATGAATTCTCCTGCCTTATAAGAATGTCTTCAACTATTTCGTAGAGGTACTTTCGGATGAGTTTGCTTACTGAAGGATAATAGATGTCGTCTTAGGATCTTCCAATCCCAATTTCTTGTAAAGATGCAAGGGGATTAAATTAATACTCACTCCTGAATCAATTAACCCTCATGTAAATTTCCTATGGAGTAAGGTAGAGTAAACTCTCAGGATCTTTAAGTTTGGGAGGGATTCTACGATGAATGATTGCACTGCACTCCTCAGATAAAGCTATTCTTTTATACTCGAGCAGCTTTCTCTTTTTATTCAACATCTCCTTCAAAAACTTAAAGTCGTATGGAATTTGAAGGATAGTGTCAATGAATGGAATGTTGACATGCAGTTTTTTAAGGACCTCTAAGAATTTCTTGAATTGTTTCTTGACCTTGGTGTTTTGCAACCTTCGAGGAAAATGGACTAGAGTTGTCAGTAATGTATCAGGAACATTTTCCTTAAACTATGGACTGTCTAAAACTATCTGCTGATCCTATTCTGTTGCTTTTTCAGACTGCTCCACTAATTCCTTGTCTTTAGTAGGCATTTGAGTTCTCTTTGTCTCCTTCCTCTTTGCAATGATTTTTAATAACTAATAGTAGTGATGGAAATGAACTTGATCCGCTATTGGATATCGTCAAAGTCTTCAAAAGAATGGAATGGATGGCACATAAACCATGTCTAGATTGAGACACTTCTTGTACAAACTCTTGTACTTTGGGATAGCTCTCAAAGTCCTTTTGTTTAAATGTATGTATTTCATTCTTGATTTGATGAATTCAATATGAATTTCTGAACCATGTCATCAATTCTCCTTAAAGCGGAGATAAGTTAAGACCACCGATGACATTTCTGCTATTGGTTCTTCGATGCCTAAGTCAGTATGTTTTTTGAATGAAAATGAAAATACAAGAATTGAAAAAAGTTTAGAAGACTTAGAAATGATATTTGATGGATGGCGTTCTAGCTGTTTTTGATATCTCTACCATTCAAGGTGCATACCGTGTAGGCTCTTTGTCCAACGACTTTCGTGATTATATATGGCCTTTCCAATTTGCTACAAGCTTTCCACTCCAGCTTCTTTAGTGATCTGGAATATTCTTAGTAGTACCCACTCGCCTTCTTTAAAGGTTCTGGTTCTTGCTTGATAAAGTGTTAGGCAATATTTTGTTTATATGTGGCCGTATGAATCAATGCTCTTTCTTTTCCTTCGTCTGCCAAATCTATCTCAATTTGATTCTACTAAGCAATTGTCCATTCATACCGAAATGTTGGTGCCACTGATATGATTGCTTCCATGTCGTAAGCTAATGGCAGGAAGAACTTCATTATAAATTTCTGAACCATGTCATTCCATAATTGTATGCTCCTAGGAGGTTGAGAAAACATCCATGCTTTTATAGCCTCCTTCAGAGTGTGGGAGAATAGACCTCCTTCGAAATGTATCTTGTGGCCTCCTTCGAAAACATCCATGCTTTTGTGGCCTCATTGACATTCACTCATGATCGATTACTTCGCACGGCATGATAAAGGCCCGTATGTGTTCATGAGGATTCTCCATGGCCTTCCCACAGAATCTGATGTCATGATGATTCTGGAAAGGGTTTATTACATCTGGTTGAATGTAAAAGTTAGCTTTCTGAAGGGCGGGTAAATGATCGGAGGTTGAACTGGACCTGGCATTAGATTAACATAATCCCCTATTAATAGTTGGTCTTCATTGGCAATAGGTATTTATGGATCTGGTGGTGGTTGTTAAATTGGATCATGAATCTGATTTTGATTCTCAACCATTATCCTTGCTTTTCTTTGTTCTCTTCAACACCATCTGAATTTTCTTTCGATCTCGGGTCTAGTGGAGCTAGATAAATCTCGTCAAAATCATGTATAAGCTAGTAGAGGCCTGTGAAGAGTAAAACACAAGAAGATTAGGTATCTTAATTAAAACCTAAAAAGAACAAAATAGAAAATTGAACTTAATAAAAATTATTAACTTAAATTAAATCCGTCATTCTCCGGCTACGGCGCCAAAAACTTGTTCACGTAAAACCCGCAAGCGTATGAGATCGTTGTACAAGTAATAAGATTTGTGCGTTAAAAGTATCGTTATCATGAGGAATAATGCCTAATTTGTAGTTCAATAGCTACTGTTAAATTTGAAGTGTGGTGACATCAAAAGAATTGTGATTTGTTTGTTATTTCTTCTAGTTCTACTCTAAGAAAGTGATAAAAAGTAATTAAATCTAATGTGAATGCTTGTAGTGGATTCACGTATCCCCCTATTTTCATATATTTCAATTCTTAATAATTCTATTCAATTCATGAATTTTTGACAACCAACAAATATGATATGTAGTATAGTGGTGAGTATTCTTGCTTTTCATGCGAGTGACCTGAGTTCATTCCCCGGCTACGGCTCCAAAAAATTGTTCATGTGAAAATCGCAAGCGTACGAGATTGTTGTACAAGTAATAAATTTGTGAGTTAAGAGTATCGTCCACATATAGAATAAGATCTAATTTGTAATTCAATAGCTACTATTAAATTCGAAATGTGGTGACATTAAAAGAGTTGTGATTTATTTATTTTTTATTCTAATTCTACTCTAAGAAAGTGATAGAAAGTAATTAAACCTAATGTGAGTACTTGTAGTCGATTCGTATATCCCCATATTTCCCTCTATTTCAATTCTTAATTATCATTCTACTCAATTCTTACATTTTTTACAATCAATATGTTAAATGCTCTTTTCCAATATACATCAACGTATGACTAACATGAGACAACCATATTTTTAGTCCGAATTCACATGAAATTCATGCATTTAGTTTAAATTATCAACAAGTTTGCACATGTAAAAGAGATTATTCCTAATTTTAACTTCACATGTTGATTTAACCGCATTCTAAACTTATTGTGAATATTTCTACAATACAAGAAGGAATTAACTATTCAATTGATGTCCAAACAACCAAATAGCGCAATGAGATATTTTTTAGGTCTAGGGAGGTTCCCCACGTTTTGGACTAATGGTATATATAGTACCACAAGATTGTATACCAAAGTTTCCAAAACTAAATAAAGAAACATTTTTTTTCCAGAATTGAACAATGCGTACGCATGGTTCATTTGATGTACACACAATAGACTCTAAATAGAATCAATCAACACAAATAAGATTTGAGTGTACACAAGTCCTCTAGGCATATGTGTACACATGGTATTGTTGTTTTTTGATCAAATTGTATATTTGGTCCCTGAACTTTTTCAAATGTATATTTTGATCTTTTTTGATATTTTTTTCATCACGTTGGCTTCTTTTCACATCCAATTGACCTTTAAAATTCTTGAATCGCCATCTTGCAATCCAACACAATTATTGAAATGTTTCGCTTTAATCCTCGTAATTTGGATTTTAAAAATATCATTTTTCTTCATTTTTCAGTTATTTCTTCCAGTTCTTCATGCAATTATTGAGTTTTACCTATTAAACACAATATAACACAAATTAAGTCATAATCCGTCCAAAAAATAACAAAATATTATTATTTAAGACCCCGAATAAGTGTAGAAACTACACTTATCAATAACATTTAATCACTTAAGATTATAGTGTGAGACAAACCAATAAAATTTACAATAATATTAATAATGACCTATAAAAGTAATTATTTTATTACACAATGTTGAATGATTTTACACGAGCTTTTGAGTGGATATATCACTTACAATTAAAATGAAATGAGTTGGTCCAGTGGTAAAGCATTACTTTGTACCAAAAAGAAAGAATATAATAGAACTACTATTGGAAACTTATAACTGCACAAGGACTCACCCAACAACAAAGAAAGTAGTGGGGTTAAAAAAAAGGTGGGGTCCTCGCTATGGTTTGATATTTAATCATCACCGTTCAAAGAAGGTGTTACACGATACAATATAAAACATAAATTGAAAAAAAAAAAATGAAAGTGAATGAATATATTAATTTCTTTGCTCACTAAAGGGGAGTTGTTCATGGTGGATCACCAATTTTTGTCCCATCAAACCTAGGCACTACATACAATATATTTTTGTCCACGAGTAAATTTAGGTTCAATGTTGTTTCGTGAAAAATGAAGCAATTTACAAGAGACGAGTTCATTTAAAAGTTTACCTTAACAAGTTCTGCAAGATAGCTTGTTTGAAAACGACAATCTTAAAATTCAACTACTCATTTAAATTTTAAACATATTAAATTATTCGTTTAAACTTTTAAAACTATGTGGGTTTTTGCAATCCTGAAGAGTCAAAGACTCTTTCCATCTCTTTCTCATTCAAGTGGATGTTTATATGTGCAAAAGTTTCATGGACCGCCATTATTTTTACAAACATCCAATCCTTCTTTTACCGATACCTCCATCTTTTCGTTCTTCACTCAACAATCCATTCGCATGCTCCATTAGATTTTTAAAGCCAAAAAGGAACGATTTTGTGATATAAGAAAACAATAATTTCGTAGTGTAGGATCATCCTACACGCAAACTTTCTTAAGTGGATATGTATGAGTCTCGCACTCGTGAGTCAAAGTTAATCGTATGGGACTAACAAACATCAAAAACGACTCATAAAAGTGAAACTTTAATGGAGTGATAAGGTTTGAATTGGTACCACCAAGATGGTAGATAATAATAAAATTTGTTAGACTTAATTAATTTTATTGGGGTCCCAAACTATTCTAAGTATTGCAGATTATATCTAAATCTTTCATTTTTGCACTCCATAGTCCCAAACATTTCATCTCGATTGCAATTGGAGGACATATGGACGAAATCCATCAATTCCTCCATTAGTTGACCAAAAAAATTAAAATTTTGACTCAATATGACTAATTAAGTGAAGGGTAAAATTGCAACTTTAAATTTTTTTAAAATAAAAAAAAAAAATTTGTTCATCTTCTTTCCCATTCCCACAACCCCCTATTCCACCACAATCAACCAAATCAACCCACCCTGACAATTGTCAGGGTGGTTGGATTTTGAAATTTAATGCGATATTTTTCCGGGCTACAGCAGCTGAACTTGAAAGAACTTTGTCCCTTCCATTGCTTGTATCAATGGCAGATGCAATAGATACATTCAAAAGGTTTGGGATCCTAACTGAAATTTTTCCTTAATTTATATAGTCGTACATATATCAAATATGGTAAAAAAAAAAAAGGATAATAACAATCACACCATAATTTTTATTTATTACATGACATTTTAATTGCACTTAAGGTTCTTAATTTGTATTCATTATAGTAATTATGTCCATGTGTTTCATGTGATCTTTACCCTCAAACTTTTCATTAGTTAACACATTTTGTATTTGATAACAGTTTTATGTCCATGAGTCGTCTAAATGAGGTAAAACAACTTATTTTTTTAAAAATAAATTAAAAAAATTGCGAAAAAAAATTTCTTCATTTCAAAACGTGAATAAAATATTTTTGACATAAATCATCATTAAAGACGAGAGAGCTAATTAATGGAAGGTCGAAGATAAGAATCCTAAAGAAAAATGTTTAATAATTGTTACAAACAAAAATTGATAAGATTAGCTACAATTAAATGTGGTGTATCAAATAAGAATTGTGGTGACAATATAATAACTCAAAAAAAAAAAAAAAACAAATTATCAATGAGTTAAAATCCTTAATCATTCAAGGTCATTAATTTTGAGGTAATGCTATTTGTATTTGACAATTACAATAGTTATTCTATGTGGCAGCTTATTATTTGAAATATCAATTTTCTATAATTTTGTTGTCCCAAATGATAAGTTAAACTCAAATAATAAGTTGTTATATAGGATGATTACTGTAGTCGTTATTTATGAATAACATTTATCTTGAGTGGATACACATGGCTCTCTTGTGCATAAGTTTCAAAATCAATCGTATTTGATTGGCACATTAAAATTGCAAAATATCTAAAAAAAACTATAAAAGTGAGGCTTTATTGTAGTGGTAAAAGCTTGAATTGGTACTACCATACAAATATCCTCACGTACAGATTGGATATTGGATATACTTTGTTGATATGATATGTGCCCAATTTTCATACGTTGTTGGTCAATAAAAATCCACAATATTTGTAACAATTCATAAAATTAATGCTTTGTAGGGCAAGAAAGGCTCACTACCAACACCAGATAAATGATTAAACCAAAACTACAAATAAGAAGATAAGATTTTTCCATCTAAACCTTGGAGATTTGATGACGGCTTCAAACATTTAATCTCCTGTTAAGATTACACTCAAATTCAATACACAACATCAAATACGAGGTAAGATTACAAATTACAAGACGAATTCTCACTTGGAGTACAATTTTAGAACTCTCACAAAAACAAGGTTATTGTCATCAACTCTAAAAACCCTTCATCTTTTACAAACATTAACTCAGAATAATTTTGAAGAAAAGAGAGAGAATCGAGAGAGAAAAATCGAACCAAATATTTTTTTTTTCATGTTTTAGAATATTCTGAGAGCCTTCTAGGTTTTTTTTTTTTTAACCCTAGAATGAGATGAAATCCAACCTTTTAACTAGTGGAACCATCCAGAAACTAATCCAACTCGGGAAAAAATATTCACGTGTCACAATCACAACACTACTAAGTCTTGTGAATAAGTCACATTTCTAAGTAGTGAATTCACCACAATCTCGACGGCAATTAAAGTGGACAGTGGACCTAATCACCACAAAGATCACTAGGCCACCATTTTCTTCCTTTTTTAGGCTCAATTTTTGAGCAACCCAATCCTCAAATGATTGAATTGGTATAAATTATGGACAAATTCATAAGTGTTTCAAATTATAATTTCAAAAAAAAAAAAAATTTTTCAAAAAATTTCAAAAATCAGGTAATCACATTTTTGTGACATTTGATTAAATATTGTAACATATAATCTAATTAAACAATATACGGTCACAACAAACATGGTCGAAATACAGTCACTACGGGTTTACTTCATTTGCAGGTTCGATGAAATAGAAACAGCAACCCCCACCAACTCCGTCGCCATTGTCGACCATCATTTCCTCATCCTCCTCTTCCTCAGTACGAACCCTATCTCTACCACTCCTACTCAAACTCTAAATTCATTTCCACCCCAAACCCCTTCCATTCCCCCAGTCTTAACCCCTACGCCACTTCCTCCTCCTACTACTAGTGGTGGCAAACGAGCCAACGGCTCGTCGGCTCTTCAAAAACGAGCCAGAGCTGAGCGGGCTAGCTCGGAAGACGAGCCGGCGAGCCGCTCGTGGGCTCGTCCTATACGATTGGCTCGTGGCTCGTTTTAAAAAAAAAAATTTAAACTTGAGTGACCAGAACGATCACTGAATATCCTCCTCTTCCTCAGTACGAACCCTATCTCTACCACTCCTACTCAAACTCTAAATTCATTTCCACCCCAAACCCCTTCCATTCCCCCAGTCTTAACCCTACGCCACTGTCAACCACTACTACGCCACTTCCTCCTCCTACTACTCATCAATACTTACTATATCACTTATAACCAACCCCAATAGCCACCACCTCTACTAAAACCCCAACCCTGCTTTCCCCACAAACCCCCTACCACCCCAAAATCCCAACTAGCCAATACCCAATGGAAGCATACTGCAAAAATTGGCGTCGAAGTTTCGAAGCTAAGGACATTGTAGCACGGCGACGATCGATGCCTCAAAATAGGGATGGCAAATAATCCGCCCCGCGCCCGCCCCGCCCCGCCCCGCCCCGTGAAAAATAAAAAAAAAATTAATTAATTAACTTTAAAAAAAATTTTAACTGAAATTTTTAAAAAATATATATACAAACGGGGCGGGAAACGGGGCAAACCCACACCCCGAACTCGCCCCGTTGCCAACTCTACCTCACAATCAAAGATTTCAATTTGGCAGTGGTCGCACTTTGTGGTGGCTAGAAACCTACAAATCTGATTTTCTAATTTGGGGATTAAATGAAGTTAATCAAGGGTGGGGTCGGGGAGAGGGGGGGGATGTTGTAGGTTTACCTAATTTTTTATTTTTTTAAAAAATATTAATACCTAATTTTTTAAATTGAATATTAAAATGTAGTGTTTTGAGGTAATTTTTCCATAAATTATAGAAAAGCTACTTTGGAAAAGTTGAAAGCACTAATGATCCATAAAATTGATGTTTAAGATTATTGAATTGGTGTAAACTATGATAGAACTACTTGTGAAAGTCGAAACCATGGCAAGAATCAAACAAAAAAGAAAAGGTTGGGGGGTTGAATTGACCACCACCATCAAAGAAATTGTATTAGAATGTCCAATATCAAAAGTGTACTGAAAAATAGAGGGAAAAATAGAAATATACATTGTGAAAAGAGAGAAAAAGAAAAGATAGAATAAAAGTTAATAGACTCGTGTGTATTATAATGAAAATTAAAGCCCTATATTTATAGGGAATTAATAATGATACATATGGTAATAGTATCTAAGGCTGTAGAGATACAATTGTCATTCACCAATAACTTACTATTTACAACATTCTCCATTGAATGACACATTACAAAATATATGTCTCGTTAAAACCTTGTTTAATAAAAATTCAATTGGACAAGAAAAAAATCAAAACGAATGAAGAAGTGTACATTTATTTTGGAGTATTAAAGATAAATGTTATCTCATTAAAATCTTGTTAGGAAAACTGAATGGGATAAAACATAAGCGAATGAAAAAAAAAAATACAGCTACTCTCTCTGATGTTGATTATTGAAAATTTTCGAGTCAGTGCATTCCAATCTTGTGAACTAATTTCTTGAATTTAGATATTGGCAGTGTTTTTGTAAATAAATTAGCCACTTTGTCACTTAAACGAATTTGTAAAATATTGATGTCGTCATTTTTCTGAAACTCGTGTATATGAAAGAATTTTGGAGAAATATTCTTCGTCCTATCACCTTTGATATAACATCATTTGAGTTATGTAATACAAGCAGCATTATCTTCATACAAAATTGTTGGACTATTTTTTGTTGAAATTAATCCGCATGATGCTTGTATATGATTGGTCACGTTCCTCAACCATACAAATTCTCGGTCTGCTTCATGAATTGCAATAATTTCAAAATGATTTGAGGATGTTGCTGTTAATGATTGTTTCACATCTCCATGATATAACTGTTCCTCTACGTATAAACACGTATCCTATTGGTGATTTAGCTTTATGTGGGTCAGAGAAATAACTTGCATCTGCATATTTCTTTAAAGCAGATCTCGACAGAGAATAAAATAATCACAAATCCATAGTACTCTTTAGGTAACGAAAAATATGTTTAACATCATTCTAATGTCTTTGTGTTGGTGTAGAGTTATATCTTGCAAAGAGATTTACAGAAAAAGCTATGTCGGGTCAAGTGCAATTTGCAAGATAAGTTAATACTCCAATTGCACTAAGATATGGTACTGAGGACCAAAAATCTTTTCTCCATCTTCAAGTTGACGAAAATGATCTTTTTTTACATTAAGTGATCGAACAAACATAGGTGATGCCAATTGATGTTCATTAACCATATAAAATAGTTTAAGACTTTTTTTGTATATGTAGATTGATGAACAAATAATTCTTCTAGGAAATGTTCAATCTGCAATCAGAGACAGAATTTGATTTTTCCCAAATCTTTCATCTCAAATTCATTTTTCAAATAAACTGCAGTTTTGTTGAGCTTTTCAGAAGTTCTAACTAAATTTAAGTAATCAACATAAACTGCCACAATTGCAAATCCAATATTTGTTTTTATTTTATTTTATGAAAACACATGGGTGGACATCGTCATTTTTATAGCCTTCCTTTGACAAATATTCGCTAAAGCGATTATACCACATGCATCCGAATTATTTCAATCCATATAATTATCTTTACAATTTATTTTAGAACATGATTCTTGGACATGTATCATTTGTTCCTCGCACTTTAAGTCCTTCAGGGACTTTCATCTATATATATCATTATCAAGTTAACCATACAAATATACAATAACTACATCCATAAGACACATATCGAGCTTCTGTGATATAGTTTAACTAATTAAGAATCTAAAAGTGATGGTGTCCATTACAGGAGAATATGCTTCCTCATAATCAATTCCTGGTCTTTGTGAGAAACCTTGAGCTATGAGTCGAGCATTGTATCTTGTAATTTCATTATTTTCATTTCTCTTTTGTACAAAAATCCATTTGTATCCAACATGGATTACATTTTCCGGTGTTTGAACTACATGTCCAAACACTTTTCGTTTCTCTAAGGAATTCAATTTCTCCTGTATAACTTCTTTCCACTTTGGCCAATCATTTCTATTTTGAAAGTCTTTAACAGACTGTGGTTCAGGATCCTCATTTTGTATAATATCAAGAGTAATATTAAAGGCGAAAATATTGTCTATAAAATCATTTCGCTCCTATAATTTATGAGATAATTTATTGAAATCTCATTATTTTTGGACATGTGTGATTTTTCGGGAACCATATTTTCAATATTTGATTGATCAAATATTTCTAATGTTACTTATTCTGAAGGTTTAGGTTGGTTTTTCTTTTGTACTTTTCTTTTTCGAGATAGAGTCTTTTGAACCAACTGGTCGACCATGCTTCTGGCGTAATAGAGATTCATTTGCTACATCAAATTGTCGTGCAAGGATATCAATTTTTGCTTGAATATTTTCTGCTGGTATATATGACTTTGTCACTTTTTTGTGTCAACAAGTGCATCTGATAATTGATTTGCAATTCTTTGCAAATTAATGATTTTTTCAACCTCTTGCTCATATTGATTGTTGTGGGAATCAAAATAAGATAGAGTTGTTTCATTCCAATAAATTTTACTTTATTTATTAGGATGTAGTTTTTCCCCTCCCAAATTTGGGAAAGTCATTTCATCAAAATGACAATTTGCAAAACGTGCAGTGTAAATAAATAACTTATTAAAGGTTCAAGATACATAACAATATATGATGAATCAAAACCCACATAAATCTCAATTCTTCGTTGGGGACTCATTTTAGTCCATTGTACGTGTGAAATAGTGACTTGAACAGCACAACCAAAAACCCACAGGTGAGAAATATTAGGTTCATGAGCAAATGCTAGTTGCAAAGGTGAATATTGATAGAATGCAACTGGTCTGATACGAACCAATAACGCAACATGTAATATGTCATGACCCCAAACAGAAGCTGTGAGTTTTGTTTTCATAAGTAATGGTCTAGCATTAAGTTGTAGACGTTTAATAAATGA
>CAIGRP010105735.1:0-75720 GCA_903798385.1 Fraxinus cuspidata | reverse complement strand
CCTGAAAATGATGAAGCTGATGTTGAACAATCTGATAAAAATATTGTTAATACAGATGGAGATGAAGTAGATGTACCTCAATGTGAGGTTGAAATTGAAATTGAGAACACAAATATCCCCACAAATGAAACTAACATTCAAGACTATCAATTGGTTAGAGATAGGGATATGAGACAACTTTGTGTGCAAGTTACAGAAATCTCTGTATGGACTTAAACAAAGTCTTAGACAGTGGTATATAAGGTTTGATACATATGCACTGAAGATTGGTTTTAGGAGAAGCGAATATGATCATTGCTTGTACTATAACAATACTAAAGCTGGCAATGGGGTGTATCTACTACTATATGTAGATGATATGTTGCTAGCTAGCTCTAGCAAAGCTGAGATATTAATGTTTAAGAATCTCCTAAAATCTGAATTTGATATGAAAGATTTAGGGAATGCCAAGAAAATTTTGAGTATGGTTATTAACAGGAACATAAAAGAAAATATATTGACTATATCTCAAGAAACATACTTGAATAAAGTTATAACCAAATTTGGCATAAAAGAAGCTAAGTTTGTGAATGTTCCCCTTGCTGCCCACATGCACCTCTCTTCAGCCTAATGTCCTAAAACTGAATCTGAATTTAAAGATATGAAGAACATTCCATATGCTAATGCTATAGTATCTGTCATATTTTCTTGGTTACAACTAGGCCTGATTTGGCATATTCTACTAGTTTTCTAAGCAGGTTTATGTCTAATCATGGAAAACCTCATTGGGTTGGGTTAAAGTGGTTATTGAGATATATAGTGGGAACACTTAGAGTTGGTTTGATGTTTAAGAAGGGATCTAGTTCATTAACATTGAAAGGATATGTAAACTCTGATTTTGATGGGGATAAAGACCAAAGAAAGTTTACTACTACTTATTTCTTTACACTTGGTGATAATTGAATCACTTGGAAGTCACAACTTCAACCTATTGCCACATTATCCAGTATTGAGACTGAATATGTGGCAATAGCTGAATCTGTAAAATAGTGTATCTAGTTAAAGAGAATTTTGGGATAGTTGAATTTTTTTCATAAAACACCTACAATTTTTTATTGTCACATTATCCAGTATTGAGGCTGAGTATGTGGCAATAGCTGAATTTGTAAAAGAGTGTATCTGGTTAAAGGGAATTTTGGGAGAATTGAATTTTTTGCATGAGACACCTACAATTTTCACTGATAGTCAAAGTACTTTACTTTTATACAAAAATCTTGTTTATCACGAAAGATTCAAGCATATTAAGGTGAAGTACCACTTCATATGTAAGAAAATTGCATGTTGTGAGATTATATTTGAAAAAATTCATACTGATGTGAATCCATTTGATATGGGAACCAAAATTCTACATTTAAATAAGTTTAGAATTTGTTTATCTTTACTGCATATTGATATTGATACTAGTTAATCTTTTACAGGTACCCAGGCGATGATGTTGAACCCTTCCACATAATTAGTGCATCATTTTAAGCATACTGTAGGGGGTTTGCATTTATGGAACCAAGGTGAAAATTGAAAGTTAAACGTGTTTCCAAAATGCAACTTTTAAGTGGTGATGTCCACGTGACTGGTTTATATTGGTTGGAGACCTTGTTCTTGGATTGGCTTTCTCACATGGGTTGTGAATCGTTCGATCTGATCAATGGCTGTGATTTAATTGAGCCTTAATAATGTGTTTGGAGTGACTCTTGGTTTTCCAATTTCATTCATTTTGTTTGTTCTCCAGCGAGAGAGAGGGAAAAAGGGCTTCTGGATTTCTTGAGTTCTCGCTGCGTGATTTATTTCTTCCATAAATTAAGGGTTTTTTTGCGTGTATAATCATGGGTTCTCTTTTCACATATGATAACAATAGATTGAGTCAATTGTTTTGGCTAGTTTGATTAGTGACTGTTCTTGTGATTTGTGCGATAGGGTTAGAGTCTTTCTGTAGAAGTTCTAAAAGATCATTTGTTCGATATATGACTAGAACTTGGTAATAGTCTGATTTTAGTTTCACTTGTAAATTCTCCTCTGGAAGGTTTTTCTTGGTGCATTAGTGGATTGGGCTGGTAGTCGAGCCCCCCGGAGTAGGCATTGCCGAACTGGGTGAACAATTCCTGTGTTATTTTCATTATTTTCGTTGCTGCAGTTTCAGTTATGGAGTGTGTTTATTTCCGTTTGTGCATTACTTGGATAAATTGAACCCAACAAACTCTATAAACAAAAATACGAGATATATATATTCTCAAAGAAATTTAAGTACATCAAAATTAAATTTATACATTACAAATGACACTTTGAGTATAATTTATGAAATTAAACAAATTATTAAAACTATAACTATGTGATATATTGTTCCTTACGTAGTATGTGTCGTAAAGATCATTAAGTCGTTTTATTGAGATATTGGTAAATGGAGTCCTAAATGGTGTCAATATATTGGTCCTCGAACATTTTTTTTTTTAGTATGTAGGCTCAGGCTCACCTAGTTTGTTTGCTTTATTCATCGAAATACCACTTGTTTCGCACTTTGGTGAAATAAAATATAAAGATGCAATTTATTATTTGTTGAAAACAATCATTTTGTATTTCTGAGAACTAAAGTTTATTTATGAAATTTTATTTAGTCCGTGTTTGACAACCATTATTTGAAAACAAAATTTATACACACATTTTCAACCACATATTCACACAATAAAATATTTTATATTTGAACATTTAACTTTTTATTACTTTTTAACTACATGTTCCCCTAAAAAATTGATCGAATAATTGTCATCAAACAAGGGCTTAAAGATACAATTTCTTATTCGTTAAAAAGATTATTTACCATTTCTAAGCACTAAACTAAATTAATAAATTTTAGGATTTAAATATGCAATTTCATTTTTTTTAATAAGTTCTAAAATTTATATTGATAATAAACCCTCCATTTTCAATACTTTTCCCCCTTTTTGAGACCATTTTCTAATTTTTCTCAACCCAGCCAAACAGCGCAGCAAGTTTCTTAAAAAAAAAAAACGCAATTCAAACAGTGCAGCAAGTTTCTTAAATGACAAAAAAATAAACAAAAGCCCATTGCCAAGAGTCGAACGTGGGTCATCCGCACGACAATGCAAGAATACTCACAACTATACTACGACGACTTCCTTGTCATAGTTCTGTTGCTCTATAATATATTAAAAATAAAGAAGTTTCTTAAAAGTGACAAAAAACTCGCCATTGCCCGGGATCGAGCCAGGGTCACCCGCGTGACAGGCGGGAATACTCACCACTATACTACAACGACAATTTTCTAATCTTGATGTTAACGCCTATAAAAGAATTATCGGCTAAGTTGGAAAAAAGGTTCAGTGGCGCCTCATCATTTTTATTTATGATTGCGTCATTAGATGAAAAACATTGGTCTTGCCTCCACATTATTTGTTGTGTGAACTCAGTACCCATTTTTGTTAGAGCTTGTCAATACTAACAATCCACACTTCACAATGAGCTCAAGCAGAAAGAATTCATTCATTTCTCGAGGCAACGATCAAAGACTAATGCCCTTTTTTTCTCACTATTGAGTCAGTTCAACAACTGCAACCTCAAAAAATGCGATTGTATATTGAAAATACATAGCACTCAGCTGATGACAATCTTGATAAATGAATTAAATAATATGTAGCTCGGAAATAAAAAGTAAAAGGAAAAAAAAAAAGATAAATTAAGAATTTAAATAGTCTAATTTTTTTCATTCTTGCCCAATTGAATAGTGTGTCTGGGGACTACCAGCCTCTTTTGAACTCCTGCAAGATTCAACTGAAGGAGATGCCGATGTTTCCTTAGTTGTACTGGAAAAAGAATCTGACCTTCCGAGGTTGCTCAGTTCCTTCCCCTTTGAATCAATGCTCAGATAAATCTGTCAAAACCTTTTTCACGCCAAACCCGCGAAGGGAAAGTTTGTTGCTCTCAATATATGGTGATCTATCTCCCTTTGCAGGACTTATTAGCTGTGCAGGTGAGAAGCTCGGTGTTGCAACAGCTGTTTTGTATGGCGTAGTGGAAAGGGCTGGCATTGGGAGTCGAATGCCAACACTCTTATGATCCATCATCCCAATTTTGGAGACTGGCAAGAGTTTATCTGAATGTTTAGTCAAGTCGTCCACGTAGAGTAGGTGATCAATACGTGCCAAAGCATTGAATGCTACGCTCTCCAAAACTCTTGAGTAGCTCTCCAAAATGGATTTGCCGACATCCTAAAGGATGAAGTGTTAATAATGGTAAACGGCTAAACTTTAACATAGAGGCGTTTAAAGAAAGGAAAGAAAGCCGCCAAATAATGGGACAAAGTATCGTGTTTCAAGTAAAACCTTATTATATTGGATTTTGCTCATGTCCAGAGAGGTCTGAGGGAGCCCAGGAAACTGTTGTTTCAAGCAAAGCAGCAGGCTTTCGGCTCTGTCGGCAAGCAGTTCTCTCTTGTCTGCATCAACCACAAAATCCTTGACCATTCCCCACGATGATTTTGAATTGGATCTTTGCGCCGTTTGTAATGGTTTTGAGTTTGGTTTTCTGCGCCACACATAGATTGAGGCCTCAACCCTGTTTGCAATTTCTAGAGCATGATGCTCAGAAGACAAATCAAGACAGTCGAGCAAACATTCTGGTGAAAATTTAACTGAATTAATGTAGTGATAAATAAGATCCCCCAAACTAGCCTTTCCATTCTGCAACAATAACAACCACAATGGTGGAGAATTGAGTAAATAACGTGCTCTTTCAATCTCATGATAACAGATGTGCATGTTTCCAAGCATGATTGGCTGTACTTAAAAGTAAGTCAAACTTGTTTTTAAGTTATTTTGCCAAACGGTGATATTCAAATTTTTGAGTTTTACTAATAAAGCTTACTTTTCCGGAAAATAAGTGTCAACTCACTTTCTAGAAAAGTAACTCTTACACACAGCCAAACATGCTCAGAGTCCATCAATACCTTAGGAAGAGCTTCCAGATATGCATCGGGAATATCCATTTCAGCTAAAGCAGAAGTGTTGATAGCCAATGCAGCTTTAAGTATTTGGTTTGTGCAATCACGACTATGCTGTATCCTCTTTCGTGCTTCCTCACTGAGGCCACCAGCTGGGACACAAGGAACCGGAAGCCACCATTTTTCCTCTTGAAGGGGAAGTGGCATGCGGAAAGAGGACGTTCCATCAGCTTCTGGTGCTGAAACACCTTGGTCGACATACCAGAACTCTGAATTTTCGAAGCTGTCTAATATTTCCTATGAAATGAGGCTGAAATTTAGAATACTTGAAAAATTGTACAGGCAATCAATCAAGAAGAAAAGACAAGTATCTTACTAGTAGCATATGATCTAATTTCAGTAAGGCTGGCAGGTTAATGTATAGATCTGACCGGGGTCGGGAAGTCATGATCTGAATCAAGCATGGTCAACCTTGTTACAAAATTCATAAAAGTGATAAAAACACAGTTATCTTTTCCATTAGTAGCCATATACATAAAATGATTAAAGCTGATACATCTTAATAGGAATCTTGCAACCCTCAAGCATTTGATGTGCCAGACAATAACCCAATGAGATATTCAATTCATTGGTTCCAAGTTTATTAAGATACCTCAAGCTTGCTTCCATCGGGAAATGTCTGCCAATAAGGTATCAGTTCAACAATGTGATCACTAACGCAAAGAAGCGACTCCATTTCCCTCCTCCACATCAGCTTCTTCTGAGTTGGTAAAGGTTCTAACCTCCAAATTTGCCCAAAAAGTGTAGCTAACGAAACAATAAAGACCAATAAGGCACATGTTAGCTCACACTAATCATAATTGAATTCATTACAATCTCAAATTAAGAAAACTTATTAAATTATTGATAATGATATAGTATTTAAGTAACATACCACAAAGATTTGTAATAGCATTTGATATAGCCAGAGCAGTACAAACCCCATTTCCACAACCAGACATATCTTCACCAAGCAGAAGTTTTGAAAATCTTTCTTTCATCATCGCAACTTCTACACAACACGAAAGTTCAGGGAACTATATCAATCAATTGAAATATATGACCATGAAAAGCGCGTATGCACATGCAAACACATTATCAATATTAGTGAAAAATGAAAGATATGTGAACAATTAGGTCATGTTTGGCAAGAATCAGCGGACAGGACTAGACAGCATAGCAAAACAAAAATAAAATATTGTCCCTTTTACTGTCCAGCTTTGTCTATTGGTGCACTCCAAACATGTTCTTTGTACCTGACGGAGAGGACCCTTGCTTCTCTAATTTTCTATTATCCAAATGGGGTTTCTCAAACTCTTCAGAGACATTAGACTTGACACAATGTGGCATTTCATTCTTCTGCATTAACCAACCCATTGAAGGAGGTGAAGAAGAATCCTCAGAACTACTGTTCTCATCATTCCTAGTAATCTCAGAAGCCAGAAAATCAGAACTTAAACTACTATCCTCTTCATTCAGATCCACAAAGGCGCCAATTTTACCCTTATTCTCACAAAACCCGACATTTCCCTCTTCTACTATTTCACTATCAATTACCAAACCCTCCATTGTAGCCTCAAGATAACTGGGAGAAGCAAAATACACAGAGTTATTCACTACCATACCATCAAAATTAAACCTTTTACTTGAAAACCCATTTCCTACTGTGGCTCTATTTTTCAATATTCTAACAGATTTTGATGCCCAAAATGACAATGTGGAAACCGGGTTCTAAATTCTTAAACTTGTAGTCTGCTTCAGAAGTGAAAAAGGATGGAGCTTTGGTCGGTGCTGCACAGTGGCCTCTCTTTCTTCTTGGTTTGAAAGAGCTCTATCCCTGAGGAATCTCCTTCAATTTCTACCTCTACCATATCTGGTTCTGAAAGTAAAAACTGAAGGCAAGAAATGTGATGTTAAATTGTGGAAATGGCAATAATTATCGAAGACTGGTTGCTAAAGCTCTGAAGAAAAATGAATTATGGGCGTGTGGTAATGACAATGTAGAGGTTCGTCTCACAATGATATATATACACCAAGAAAGGGATGAGGCTCTCCCTGCTGGGCTTTGCTAAAACCAGGGGCTTTCAGTATGTTTGGCTTTGCTTAAACAAGGGCTCTCGCATAATTATTACATGCTAAAGAATTGATTAAAATGATGAAAAAAAATAGTAATTGCAAGAGCATTATAAGAACAATGCCACGGCCAGGGAAATTGACAGAATTCACACAGGTAGACACATGATAGATTATCATCGATTATTGACAGAAAACAATAAAAAAAACACTCATACCGGTGGTGCCGACGCAACACTTACATGGAATCTGTATGTAATTCCCCTTGCTCGCATTATAAAATGAATTGTTTGAGGACAAGTCAGCCGAGTCTTGTTAGAGACGAATTATTAGAGACGAATTAAACTCTTGGTACGACTTCATTAAAATCAAATTTTGAGAAAAAAATATATTTTGGAATAATAATTTTTTGAAAGATATATGGTTAAAAAGAAAGAAAATTTTAGATTTATTTGAAATATTATTTTATTAAAATATGTGTGGTTGAAAAGATGAGAAATAAAATATATATTTTTAGAATTGAGTCCAATCAGGAGCTAACTTGTATGATGTATTTAACTATTATTTTTATACTGTGCAAAGTTTTTAAAAGGCAAATGTACATCAACATTAACATTAATATACAATAATTTTAAGTGAGCAACGATTTACATGGTTGAGTCGTGCGTATTACATATGTTAAACTATTTATTCATAAAAATTAATTAAATATATGATTGAAAAGTTGATAAAAATTGTGAATTCCATGAAATATATGATTGAAAATGAATTAGTTGGGAAATAAATTTTAGAAAATGGGGATTAAGCAAATGTTTAAATTGTTAGAGTAAATAAATTTATTCATTTATATATTACCTCATCAACAATGTATACCTCGAGAGGCTCGCATTCGTAATGCTCAATCCGTATCATATCATATTGCATTGCTAAAGATTTAGTTTACTTAGATTGAATTGAACATAACAAAGTTCACACCGAAATTGAACAGGATTAAGAAATGATGAAAGCAAAAAAAAAACTTGCCTTCACCTGCAATTTCTCTACTCCGTGAAAAAATGTAAAAATTATAAATACAAATGGACCACGGATTAAGATAAAAGAAACATGATGCCATGCTATGATTTTGGAACTGATTTTTTACTTTGTTGGTTAAGATTTCATGATAATCAAATGAATTTTTTTGCATATAATTCCAACAGCAACTTGAATTTGTTAACTTCCCTTTTAAGGTTACCTTACCAATTACTCATATTTGTCATAATGCCGGTTGTTCCACCCGAATAAACACAATGACAAGCACCTCCCAAAAGCTTCTACATAATATTGTTCAGTGATTACTAAGAACATCTTCAAAAAAACTTTTTAAATATGAGATGATCTCTATTTTAAAGAGTCTACATTTAAAATTATGCTCTCAAAAACTCTTTAAATTAACATTTTAATTTATAGAGTGGGTTTGACTCACTCTTTATAATTGAATGCATTCAAGGTATTTCAATTTTCGATGTAGGAAAATAATAAACCAATTTAAAGAAAAACTAGTTAAAATAAAAGAAAAAAATTAAGTGTTAAATAAAAAGAGTTTGTTTCATTACTTCAAAATTTTAACTCTATAAATTTGTAGAAACTCTCTAAGTAATAGAATATAATTTTTAAAAATAGAGAGTTTATTAAAGATGCTCTAATCACTTTAAAATAAATTTCTTAAATTGCATGCATACATTTCATTATTTTTTGTGTGTTCCTTGTATCCTAATGAAACTTGATTATTATTGTTGATTTTGTTGAATCTGATCATTTAAAAGTAAATTGTTCGAGATTGGACAAAGAATATTAATGCAAAACCTCTTTTAGTGTAGTAAGACACAAGTATAGAAATAGTTTGTAACCATGACGAGCAGACTATAGAGATAGCTCTTGAATTGAGAGTAAATTTCATTTTTTTTTTTGTTGTAATTTTTACTTTAGATAATACGAGATTAGGTGTTTATCCCATAATATCTTCAAGTGTAAACTGAATTCAATTTTCTATTAAGCCATTGTTTGACAATTATTATTTCAAAAATCTTTATTCTACATACTTATTTTTAACCACACATTCACACAATAAAATATTTTGCACGTAAATTTAAAATATTTTCATATTTTTTAATCACAAATTCTCCAAAAATTCATTATTCAAAACTTTACTTTTGCCAAATAATGATCATCAAATAGGGGCTAAAGACTTAACGCGCACACAATTCTCACAATTATATAGCGAGATTTGAACTTAAAACTTTTTTTATGCTCTAACGATGATTTTTTTTTTATTTAAGATTAATAGTAGAAAACCCTCCTAAAAATATTTTCATTTGCGATATACTTGGAAATCGTAGAAAACCTCATATTTGAAATTTTTTGTGTGAAAAATCAAATTTCCCATTAAAAATAGTAAAAATGTCAAAATTAAAAATTAATAATTGTAATTTTAGTATCTAAACTTTTTATTCTTTTACAAATTATACCCAATTTTTCTTTTATGTACCACTCATAATCTCAAACCATTAAAACTCTATTTTCCACCTCATCCCATTTCATCTTCTTCCCCAAAACTTTATTATTTTATTTAATCTCTTCCAAAACCCTTATAAATTCCTCACCCTAAATTCATCATTTCTTCTTCTCATTTCCAAGATAGGTCCTCACACACAAGCAATGGTGATTCACACAAGGCACGGTGGATATTTGAATTTATCAAAGGCAAAAACATCATAATCCGCCTAAAGAGTTGTCACGACTGCTACCTTACGACGGTGGACGAGCCATTTCTTCTCAGCATGATCGGAAAAAATATTCTACGAACTATTTCGACAACAAAAATGGACACTTCAATTGAATGAAAGCATGTAAAAAAGGGAATTATGTGAAACTAATGACGAGGGAATGTAAATTCTTGAGGGTTGATGGGGGAACGTTGTCATAGAGGAATTTAATAACTCGCGATATTCTTCATAGAACTGCAACTCAAAATTGGGTTTCGTGGGGAGTGAATATTGTGGATATTTCTAATCTTGAGAATGAAAAGAAGAAAATGAAGAATTTGGGTAGAGAGATTTATGAGAATTTTGGAAGGGATTAAATAAAATAATAAAATTTTGAGGAAGAAGATGAAGTGAGGTGAGGTCAAAAATAAAATTTTAAAGGTTTGTGATTGTGGGTGGTACATAAAAAAAATTTTGGACACTATTTGTAAAAGAATAAAAAGTTTGTATATTAAAATTACAATTATTACTTTTTAAATTTGACATTTTTACTGTTTTTAATGGCAAATTTGACTTTATAGAGTTTTTTGCACAAAAAGTTTCATATAGGATGTTTTCTACGATTTCCAATAAGTAGTTTCTATAGAATTTTCTGCTATTAATGCTTTTATTTATTTAAATTTTATTTGGCAGAGGGGAGGAACTTGCTACAGAAATCAAAACCGTTACTGAAGTGATGACATTTGTATTTCGAGGGACGTATGCACAATTTACAAAGTTCTTTGGACAAAGTTAAGTGACACTGCTTTGAGTTTGAACCTTTTTTCGGGCATCCCAATGCAGTTTCAAATATTTGGCCAAGCAAATAAAAAACTTTTTTTAATGAGTGAAGTTAGAAGCAAGTTACTTAATCCTCCCTCCGTCGCTTTTGAATAAGATAGTTTTGTTTTTCACACGAATTAAGAAATTTTATTTAATATTATCGAAAAAGTAATTTTTGTGAAAAATATTGTGTTTACCTTTATTTAATTATCAATAACTAGTAATAAATTATTGTTAGAAATAATAAAGAAATAAGATTATATTAGTAAATGAACCAAAAAAACCATTCTCAATAAAAATAGACTATATAATTGGGACAAAATATAAGGAAAGTCGGCCTATATATATGAAACAAAGGAAGAGTAATGATAAGGTAATAAGAATGTGGTGAAAAGCAATTTAAGTTTAGCCAAACATGCTTTTCAAAGGAAACACTTTTGAGTAGAAGAAATTTTTAGAACATTAGTTCATTATAATGTAACAACTCCTCCCAAATCGTCAATAATTTTACCACAGAGAATGAAAACCAGTAAAGAGCACAAACTCCTTGACTAGTATACAAATTAATTTTAAATAATACCCAAAAGCTTATGTCACTGTTAACATTACGACCCTCGCAACCTAATTCTAACAGACTACTTCGAAGCGTACAAAATAAATAGAAAGGAATAGAAGTGTGAATATAGATGTTTGGTTGCATGGCCAGACCTGAGGAGAGGCCTTTGCCGCAGGCCCACCATTTTAGGGGGCCGATTTTATTTTTTTTCTCCTTTGTGCAGAATTTGGATGGGAGGACTGCTTTACATATTTTAACCTTGAAATACCTTTTTACTCTCCAGGAAGTGGAAGCAAATTCAAGAAAATCAACCCAGGTAAGCTTTTTTTTTTTTATGACTCAGGTGTCTAAATTTCGCCCGACTAATCATGAGGAGTGATAGCCTTCCCCCCTAGATCTAGAACTAAAACTATTACATAATAGATTGGTTGGAAGGAGACTTAAACCAAGCTTGTTTTGTTCATAGAGGTGTGTGACATAGTTGTGAAGGGACAAAGGGTCTTTGGATTCTTGAAAAATGATTTACAGTTTTCTGATTGGAAGTCTTTGATTCTTATATATGGGTTCAAGACGTGATGATTCAACGTTTTGGATGCCAAATAGTTGGATAGTTAAAGTGCTGCAATAGTACAATATGATTTTTAAAAGTGATTCACTTACATTTATTACAGACGTTCAATAAATTTGTTTGATTTTGCTTTTATGAAGTTCCATTGAGGACAAAACACTATAAATATGTGTGTGATTTGTTTGTTTTCTGATTATTACTCTTCTTCTCAAAAGTATCAATTAGGCTTAATTCACAACACTCGTTGATTATGAGATGCTGTTATCTGTTTTCACATATCATGTTTGCTTTAGATAAAGATCATATTTTTTTATAGATTTTGAAAAAAATTGATGGAATGTATGGTTGAAATGTTGTGGCTCTCCCATAAAATATTTGGTTAAATTAATTGTCGACCTTAATTTTAATCAGATATTTTAGTTGAACCGAATATGGGCTGATCAGTAATGTGCTCAAGTCTGTTTTAACATACTAACAAGAACACAAGTTCCATGTCAATTGGTTAATCAATATGCCCAAATTTGAAAAAAAAAAAAATAATAAGGATTTATGTTCAATTATACACACAAGAACAGGGGAAACTAAGAAGACTTAGAAGATGACGCGTGTAGATGGTCAAAATCATGATTTGTTTTATTTGAGCTGTAAGTTAGAGCCGTACTCTATTTGTTTTGTTTGATTTCATGTCATCATTTTATGATTGAATCATCCATACATTAAAACGAAGGGATGGCCAGGTTGGGTCCCAATCACAAGTCATAAATGAATTAGTCATGTTATCCATTAAAAAAGAAATGATTGAACAACTCGACTATACAAAATTGATAGATATTTTACCTCAAAAATCGCAAGACGAGTTGTATTTAAGTGATCATTTTGAATATTTTTTTGTATTATTATTTGATTGTAATATAAATATTTTTGAATGTTTTATTTTTATCTGTTGCTTTATTGTTGATTTGAAGTTAAAAAATTTGGTTCGTTAAACTCTTATAAATGAAAAAAATGAATTTCTTGCTATATCTTTGGAGTTCAAATTCTAAAGTTCGTCTCAGGCCCCACGAAACACAAGTCCGGCCCTGTTTGGTTGGTTGGGAAAATTGTAAACTCAATTATTTCAAGATTTTCATTTTCTCTTCTATAGAGTAAATCGCACTATGCAATACACCAAACCTATAGATTGTTATCTATCGAGAAAACAAAACTTTCAAAAGTATTATTTATTTATTTATTTATTTTCGAATGTTTTATTAGGATTTGATGATCAATGACATGGGAATTTATGGTTATATGTCCATCTTGCATTATATTTTTTAATTGAACTGTGTTTTGAACATAGAACTATTAGTAAATAAATAATGTACAAACAATCGATTGTTGTCATGAATATTACAAGAATTTATGGAAGATTAATAAATATTTACAAAGAAACATTAATTTAACCACACAACCAATATGCTGTTATTACTCATATTTCATGAAACGCTCTAGTATTCCTCATAGAAAGTTACTAACAATATTAAAATAAAATTATCTCAATAATAACCAATATATTACAACCCAACTCAACGTGGCATGCCATGCCATAAGGTACAAAAATAAATAAATCTATTAACAAATTGGTGATTAAGGCAGTTTTTTTATTTTTTATTTTACTTTTTAAACTGGACCCGTGTATGGCGGGCGCAATATCTCAAAACACAAGTCCATGCCACTGCCCCTAAGATTTTTATTCTCTTAATAAATGAAGCCTAATTGTTTAAAAATGTAAATATAAATAATTATATAAAATGGTATCAAAATAATTTATTTTCTTGAATTTCATAAGAAATTAACGTGCCGTTTTTCGAAAAAAATGAAATTATCCTAGACGTAAACAAATGTACTATTGATGATAGTGTGACTAAAATAAATGTCTTTAATCTTTAAACGATTTTCGTATACATTACTAAGCACATATTAAAACCATAGATTCAGTCTCTCAAAAAAATAAATCAAAAGCCAAAAAAAGATTCAGAAATGCTGAACAGTCAAAAACACATCGTCAGTCTAAATTACGGCCTCCAATTTATTTCTCAGTCAATTTCTTATCTAAAATAAAGTTTTAAAAGAAACACACAACTTAAAATTTAACCAATTTCTTAAAGATTACATCGGTTTTACATATTCATATTCAGTGCTTGTGAAAATCTGGATCCTTCAGTATGGTAACAGGGCAGACTGCATTTGTTATCACATAATTGGTCACACTCCCCAGTATGATTCTGTACATCACACCAACAAAATTACTTTGAACATGTAAACAAAAGGAACATATTCCAATACAATCATGCTACATTTACATCATTGTTTATATTACGAAACATGATAGCATGTCATTGGATAGTTTAAATACAAAAAAAAAAAAAAATTTACTACCCACAATCTTTTGAAAACAAAACGAATGTCAAAAAGAATGTAAAGCAAAAAATGTACATTTATCATTATTGATTCCAATTAAGGGTGGACATTAGAGTGATTGAATTAGGATATTTGAACCATGCTTCATGTACAGAAGCATGGTTTAACATGAGAAAATCAGATACACACGATGCCAGGGTGGGTGGGTTTTTTTTTTCATTTTTTATTTCGATGGGCTCCACACACGTGAGTGAGTGTAAAACTTTTGACAAAAAAATTTCTATACATGTGATTTAATCCAAGATATTTTGATTCGAATAGGATCAAAACGGTTCTCAACGAGATTTCTCAAAATCAAACCGTTTACATGAAAAAATATATATATATATTAATTGGACTCGATCATGCTCAGTTCCAATCCCTATTTTTCCATTCTGCTATGATATTTTATGTTTCAAAAATAAATTTTAAAACATAAACGATATGTGAATGATTTTATATCATTGTGATTTTATCAAGAGATCATGATAAATACTTTCGAAATCAATCAAAAAATTGTTATGTTACTAGAGACCAGAATCAAACTGAACTACTTATCTTGATTACCTTTTGATGGTGGTAAGGCCTCTGCTGCCCATCACCAAAGAGTCCAACTTCAAATCTTCAACAGCTTCACACAGCTTCTCTCTAGCGTCTCCCCAGTACAGCTTTGTCACGATGCTTATCTACAAATCCAATTCTTTTCATTATTACAAACCACAGCCGACAAATCTATCTATACAAAGGGAAAATTATTCATAATCCACCCAAACAGTATTCCTTTGGATCTTACTTGGAGAATCCGAAACGAGATAAGTCCATCGTCCATGTTCGAGTGAATCTCAGCTCAAAAGAAAAATTGATTTAAATTACCTCTTTTTGTCTACCAGCAGTGTCAAGCATATCCAAAACTTCAATATCAGTCTTTATGTCGTACTTCTTCGTGATTTCAGGCTCACGAAACTCAGCTAATGGGATAAGAGCTGAAACCCACAAAATCAAAATCAAATGAGCGAATCAGATATAACAAAAAGATGGAAGCCATGAAAATCATTTCATCGATAGAAAATAACAACGCACGTGAACCGGATTTCGACCATAATTGATTGCGGGATTCATCAACAAAATGGGATTTGATGTGGATTATGTAAAGGGTGTCGCCCTTGTCAGCCAAATTGTCAATAGCCCATTGCAATGCCAATTTGCTGCTCTTTGAGAAGTCCATAGCCACCCCGATTTTCTTGTCTTTGGCCATTTTTTTTGTGTTTAATTTCTCGAGTTTGTTCTTTGAAAGATATATGGAGATGTAAGTTGTTGCGTGTGGAAATTGAAAGTGGAAAAGAATTGATAAAAGATGGTACACCTCTTACTTTTAGAGTCGGAATGAGGTTTTAACGTGTGTAAATGATGATTATGCCATTCTATTGTGGAATGATAAATGGCAGGAAGGCACTGCATATAGTTCACCTGTCTAAGCCCAGCCCAACTTGAAAACTTAAAGATGGAAAAACTTATTATTCCAAAACTAACAAGACCAGCCCAACTTTAAATTAGTCTATCCATGTCAATGGCCAGTTGCACATTTAGCCCATACCCCGTTTGCGCAATGTAGAGGAAATTATGTCCAATACCCTCAACAAATAAGATATTAGATTAATATCATTAAAATTAATAAAAAAATATAACCCAAGTATTAATTATGCTCAAAACCTCCCAAGTCCATTTTTTTTTTACCCTAAATTCTTATTTCTCTGTCGATGCTCTTTCAAAACCGATCAGAAGACAAAAAAACTCAAAAAAAATAAGAGAATATAAGGTGGTTTTAGAGAGACGGAAAGAAAGAATATTTGAAGTATCTGAGCAACACATCTCGGCCACAAGGCCGCTGGATGAGGAGAAAACATTAGTTTTGACAAGCTAAGCAAATTTGTGGGAAACAATTGGCAAAAATCTATTATTGAAAACCCTTCTCATGAAGGAGTCGATCTGAACTCGAAACATTACTGCTTGCTCCTCAAGAATAATCGAGTCTGCTATGCATCGGAATCATTAGTCAAATCGGCCACAAACTTCAAGCTGGAGAAATTGGTGTCAACGGATCCGAATGGGATTTTGGGGTTACTTGAGAATGGAGGATGAACTTTTAAGTGATAACGTTTTGATGGGAATTTGGAAGAGTTTTGATAAATGGGTTGTTGTTAATTTTTTATTTTTTATTTTTTTATGACGAGGAATTGTCCTATAATTTATGTTAATGCTAATCTAGTTTTAATTTTCAGCCTTGGATGATTATGAATTCCATCGAATTGGTTTTCATCTAATGAAATACTACTGCATTAGTTTCTGCATCCCAGCTCTTTGAAAACAAGGATTACAATGGAGTACATTTCTTTTATTTTCTTGAAATTTCTATTACTTTGTTGCGTGACAAATGTCACTTTTTAATGAAAGTAGCATTCAACTTTAAAAAGCGACATCGTAATTTTACAAAATATTTTTTATATGATTTTTCAAAAGTCATTTTAAAGGTATTTTTATAAGTTGCCAAATCCAATTACCACTTTCAATTGTCCAAATTTAACCTGAAATCAGTTTCTAATTTCAATCATTAAAGTTCATCCTAATTCAATTTTTTATTTCATCCGCCCAAATTAGTAACCCTTATTTTTGTAGTTTTATTTATTTATATTGAGAATTTAAAGCTAAGATATATGATCTGATAATGATTATTGGAATAATTGATTATGAATGAACATAAATTATATAAGTTTTATGGGTAGTAATTTGATGGTAATTTTTTGATAGTGGTCGTATCAATTTTTATTAACTGAAAATTATAGAGAACTTTACAATAATACATAAATACAAATTTTATTGAAAAATATTTGGCCTACTTTATGAGTTTTTCTTACCGTTTTTTCTTTTAAACACCTTTTTTTTTTTAATAAACAATCAATTTTAAGCTTTTTTTTTTTAAGTAAAAATATGGATAAGAAAACCAGTCAGACAGGGTGAGGAATATATAGGAGTAAGTAGCAAGTATGTTGGGATTTGGACAATATAAAACAAGGTTTGTCAGCTCTGCCTCTTTAAGCTGTCACTTGAGTACTTTGCTTGAGCTTTTAACTCTATTTTAGTAGATAATGTTGTATGATAATGTTTTTAAAAAATCAGCCAAGTATTTCTTCCCGACATGTCCATTTAAATTAATCATCTTACTCTATCATGAAACAAAAAAATTTTAATTTTTTTTTACAAGTGTTACATTGCTAGTTGAGTCGTAGATTTACACAAATTTCTTTAATTTAGTTTTTGCAAGTCAACATCTATTAACTTCTTGTTGCGATAGTTTTTCAAATAGTTAATTGAAAGTTACTCTAGCTTTCGATTGGGCCAATTTGGGTTCCAACATTCTCAAATGGACTTGGTTGGATTCGACGTTAGGTTAGGGCCAAAAACTGACCAACCCGATCCAGCCACCCTTATATAGGAGAAACGAAAGGAGAGTAGAATGAGGTAACAAAAAGTAAATGAAGTGGATGCACCATTTTGCTTGTCTTGATACATTTCTCGTAATGAAGTTTAATTTTGGAAGGTTTTGATCCAATTTGACACGCTTTTGGTACATGTGCATTTTTGTATATTTTGTAGCATTTTTATATATTTCATGCATTTTGATGTGTTTTTCTGAAAAAAAAAAGAATTAAAAAATGAAAGTAGAATAATTGGAACCTCAAAAGCAAATATAATTGCTCAATTATCTATTTTTTGATCAAAAATAAATAAAAAATCCCAATGTTATCGAATTAAACCAAAACAAGGTTTTATATAAAATATATTGTGAAGTAGTGAATTATTTATCGTCTCTTCTTTCTAAATTTTCATTTTACTTTGTCATTATTAATCCACAACAATTTACTGCGGCTAATCGTTTTGTAAAATTACTCTTTGAAGTTGAATTGAACTAGATAACTAACAATTTTTGTTATAAGTCTTTCTTTATTAATTATTTCTAATTATTTCTAATCCATTTATCTTTTCTCTAAGAAAAACTATTTTTGATACCTTAATCCACCCAAAACATGTCGTAGAAAAGATAAAATTCACAAAGATGGAAAGACAGCATGGGATATTGGAATGTCTGGTGGTCAAAAGATAGTGGACTGCAGAATTTCGGAATTTTCTCCATAAAATCTGCAGAAACGACATCGTTGGGACCCCCAAAAATCTCTTGGCGCAAATCAAGGCGACATGTTTCCGCCATTTTCACGCACTTATACTTTTGTTAATTACCTTTTTTATTTGTTTTCCGCCATATTTTATTATTTTTGTGCTATATATAGTATTTAAATATATGCCAATCCAAATCATGTTCAACTACTTTTTTTGGCGTGATCAAAATGTTTAACCGACCGCTACACAACAACTAAAAAAAAGTTGCTTTTTAGTGCATTCAAACATTCGATTTGATTAAATATAAATTCCCTAATTATGTTGATCGAAAAATATTATTGCAGTCTAAGCGTGAATTTGCTGATAGGCTATATCTGGGCTTGAAACTATGCAAGACATGATATTAACGTTGACTTTACAAAAGAATATTTCGTGGTAAATAGAAGGTTTTTTAGACTAATCCTTCATATTCATTTGTTGGAATTGAATTGGTTCAATATTGTTGCTCGGTTGCTACCATAATGTGAAATACGTGTTAGCCAAATGCGATTTTGTTAAATCACACTTTCAATCGGATTGCGACACATGGACAGATCTTGGTTGTTGGTTTGAATTCTGAATGGTTCTATTACTATTGGCATTCTCGACTTTTGGCTTTAGGGTTTTCATTTTTCCATTCTCTTCGTGGGAGCGCCGTTTGTGAGGGTTTTTTCTCTGTCTTCTGATCTCTCTTTAATTCCTTCTCAAATTCTTGATTTGAAAAGTCGATGTGTAATATTGTAACCTCATTCATGATGATATTCTAAGTGAATATCTGTTAGGAAGTGTGTGCGCGCGCTTCTAACTTGATGTTTTTAAGGTTCTGAAGCGATCATTTGTGGTTCGTGTAGATCGATTGATGTACTTTGTGAGTGATAAGTGTTCTGTATCTTTTCTTTGTGATTGACTAAACATTATTGTAACATTTGTTTCCATTTTTGGCATTATAGTGGAACCGAACATAATCCAACTTTTGGATGCTCAACTGGGGATATAAGTTTTATAAATTGTCACTGAACCTCCGGGACTTAGGCCGAAATATATCGATGGTGTTCTTTTAATTTTCTGCACTTAATTTTCAGAGAATGTTTTTGTATTCTTATTTCTTGATCTAATATCGTGTATTCATGACCTTACATCATTATATTTTAATTGAAATCTTTAGACTATAGAGAGTCTAAGGGGTTTCTTATATATGACTTGAGGTTTAAATTATCAAATTTCAGATCATTTTTTAATCAAATTTAGCTGCACCACGAGATGAAATTTGTTATTTGTCTAGTATTGGGAAACAAATAGTTTACTAAAAATTTCAACCTTTTTATATGTTTGAACAACTTTTCATATCTAAGTATTTGTTTGAGAGATATTATTTGAAGTGAAAAATGATTTTTTCAACGATTACATGGTTAAAAAAGTAGTAAAAAGTTGTGAATCCGGATGCAAAATTATTTTACTGAGAGAACGTGTTTGAAAATGAATGTGAGGCAAAATGATTTTCAATCAGGCCCCGTTTGATTACAACGAATTCCATGAAAAATGTCACGTCCTAAAAAAACAAATTCCTCTTGACCATTTAATTGCAACGTGGAAATAAAAATTGAATTACAATGTACAACCACTTTAATCTATATTTTCTTTGTTTTCAGGAAAAATAAATTTCTATGAGTTTTGTGGGTTTTTATTATTCCAACTAATATGAAATTAAAATTCATTTCCACATTTGTTATCAAACGGAAACTTGAGGTTTGTCAAACAAATGCATAAAGGAGTTGATAAATGAGAATTACATGTTGCATTCTCTAAAATCGATGGTTAATCCACCAAACCTGTTTGATAGGTAAAGGTGGAAGAGAATTCTAATTCCATGTTAGTTGGAAAATAAAAATCCACCAAACTCGTAGGAATTCATTTTCTATGAAACAAGAAAATACAGCTTAAAATTATTGTACATTGGAATTTGGTTTCCATTTCCACGTTGCAGTCAAACGGTCAAAGTGGAATTCGTACTCCTCGAATGTGACATTCTTCATGAAATTCGATGTAATTAAAATAGGACCTTAATTTGAAAAATAAATTGAAAGGTGAATATTTTTCACATGGAACTCTCAAATCAAGGTGACTGATTGTGTACATACATTTGTCTTGATATTTCATATGAAAAGATTTTTTTTTTTTTTAATCTATGGCAACTACTTAGTGTGTGTTTGTCTCTCATTATTGTAGAAGAAATTGAGTAATGAATAATATGATTTGAATAATGTGTGATTGAAATTTAAAGTAACTTTAGTGATTTACATGTAGAATATTTTATTGGGTGAATATGTGGTGGAGAATCCTACCGTAGTAAACAATATTTTGAAATAACAAGAAATAAACGGGACTTGAATTTCTTAATAGTTACAGTAACGCAACTTTTTTCCTATTTCTTGATGATCTACGTATATCCTGTTCCTTATAATATGAATTGCGACTCGGAGAAAAGTACCTACATAATTTTCTTGTACCAATCCCATAATAGAAAATTTTCGAGTGGACAAATCATCAAACAATAACATGTCACCCAGCTAATGACAACTATTCAATTATTTCAAGTGTCTTTGTCGCAGTAAATATTAATAACTTCTAAGGTAATTTAATTTAATAATTAGTGTCTATGTCCGCATTGGCGATTAGGTCAAAAAAATGACTAAAAAAACTAAAAAGAAAAATTAAAAAATTAAATAAAAGATGTGTCAGATCTAAGCCTGCATCAGGTGGTCAAAAGAGGAGTTAGACGTCCTTCTCCACTATTAGACAATACATTTTCTCACTGTTCAAAATACTGATTATATATAACGTTACTTTATTTTTATATTGATACTCACTCGGATGTAACAGAAGAATTGGGTGAATTCTAAATGAATATACGAATGTAAATAATTATAGAAGTTCGACGTACTATGTATTGGGTTTTCAAGAATGAAGCTCAAAAGACAGAGGTTTGACCTTGTGACACTGTTCAAGTCCCTTGTGTGTACTGGATGCTTTGGCATTTGGCTGGAATTAGCTGCACAAATTCTTCTTCTGTTTTGTGGTAACTTTTCTTTGTACTAAAACAGTGATGTAGTTGTCAGATCACCCACCCTATCAACTGCCATTAGTGAACATGATGATAGCTACTATCAAGATTTTGATTGATAAATTAAAATAGTAATCAAGATTAGTGTTCGGGTTTCTTCAAACCACAGGCATGTGAAGAAATGGGCCTGCGAATGATTTTTATAGGCATAGTTGGACTAATCGGGGCAGTCCATCAAGGGAACATCTCTCCTGATCACATGCAGCTGAGTCCCCTGCATGCTTATTTTGATATATTTGTTCATTTTGAAAAATTAACTAGTTCAAATTCTTAATTATCGAGCTCTCGTACTTTTTGAAACTGTAAGTTGGGGTATACCATGAAACTCGTGATATAAAACATCGTATGATCTTCACTCATATCAAGAAGTTGCACAATTGTTTTTAGAAGTCGTCTTAAGATCATTTTTAGTATAGTATTTTTTTTGTTTTTCATCTTACAAGAGAGGTTCAACTTCATTTTCGATGAACTGCTATATGTCAAGCGTTAATCTCCTTGTGAAATCATTATTAACATAACAAAAATAAATAAATTTAAAAACATAGTTTAGGCTTTTATTATTAATAAACAAAGTTGCTAACAAAATAGAGACATTTACGCCCTTTCTTGACGAGGCTCCAGATCACCACCAAGTGGCAACTAACAAGAAGCCATCGGGCTCACACTCCACATCATCCTCCTATTGGCCGACACGAGACCTCATGTAAGGCAGTCGGGTGATGCATCACATCCATTGAGGTGCCACATAGAGGCCGACCTACATAGCTCGGGTGAGATGCTACATATGCTACACGGAAGGAGGTTGAGGCAAATAGTCTCCTCATCGACAAAAGGGCATCTCCTAGGTCACCTTTCCTAGAGATCTCGTGCACAAAAATCTTTCCACAATTGATTGATGTGACATCTTTCCAGCAAGCACCAAAATGTCAAATGTTAATCTATGATTCAAAGGTGAGACCTTAGCACTAAGGTAGCTATTTTTCAAAAACATTATATGTCATAGCCTATGATGGATAAATTGATGCCTAATAAATGACGCATCGACCATCAGGATGAAGTTATGTGTTTTTCCACCCAGATGTTGGAATTTCACCATTTCCATTATAAAAGTTTACATTTAATGACATTTGAAGGTAAAGTAACATTATATACTCAAACTACAAACTTACTGTTGTTATTCTCTCCTGAATTCGACACCTTAACACTGAGTGATTCACGTCTGTAATGCATCCGCACCCAAACATTTATATATTGACTAACCCCAATTGTTGAGTGCTCGTAACTACCTGCCCCACTATCGAATGAGACCACATGTATCTAACGATTTGTTATAGTATACAAGAGTAAGGCTTATGCAAACGTGAGAGGAGTCGGGATCTGTAGACCCCCGTCATCCCTATGAAAAACAAGATCAATAGACTGATGTCATATGCTTCTTGTAACTAAACAACTATCCATGAATTGAAGTTTTATTCAAAAATGTAAACAAAGTAGCTAACAAAGTAAAGAGGCCTATTTGTTGTAGCTTGACAACTATCCACGAATTGAATTGTAAGGGAAGAAACAGAGCAATCTTCATAGTCACTCAAAACGCCCAAAATTATTAGGACAAGAAGAAAATTTTTTACTCAATTTTCTTCTCTAATACATTAAAAACGATGTACCTCCAAACACGTGGACGCCACTCGTAGGCCAAAGCCCACCACTCACGGCCTCGATTATTACGCATGAACATAAATGTTAAATCCTGTCACGTTAGCAACAGTTGTTTAATAATTATAATTAACAGATTGTAATGATTATTTGCACCAAACATCATCAACTGATTGGCATCCAACAAAAAATTAGAATGGGTCCATTGAAATTCCATTAGAATTCCTAACTATCCAATTCAAAATGTATAGATAAGTGATAGTACAATTTATCATCAATATTTTCAACGTAGGACGATAACGTAAATAAGAATAATTTATTCTTGATCGAAACACATCAATGAGTATTTGCTCAAATTTCTCACTCTCTCAAATGGTTGTGTGAAATATTGAAATCTATCAATCAAATGGGAAAACTAAAATAATTTATGAATCAAAAAATGAATATTGAAATCTATCAAATAACGAGAAAAGCTTAAAACATCTTATTAATCAAAAAACGAATGTGTAATTTACAAACTCCTAAACATGTGTTTATAAACTCAAAATAAATTTTAATCATATTGAGATCATAATTCTGTAAATAAATTCAAATAACATTAAAAAGCAACAAAAAAATCAAAATACCCTTAAATTAACTAAAAATAGAAAAATGTTAAAACAGAACTCCTAGATATTGACCTCGAATGTTTGAAAAGAAGACCATCAATTTTACAAAATTGAAAAATGTTTTCAGATTATACTCGTGAACGAAAATTCAACGCATGAGCTCAAAATTATGCTTGTTTTCGTATATCATTCTCATTTCTTTTATTTTCTAATTGATTAGAGATCTTCTCTTTTAATTGATCTACATCAATTTCCCTCCAACCACAAACAAAATTTGTTGAGAAATTACTTTGGAAAGTTTTTTTTATAAAAGAATGGCTTTACTCTTCACGGCTCAAAAGTTCGAACGGAGTAGATAATATGATTATAATATATTTTACTTTAGGTAATTTTATATTTTCCATTTGAATATTTTGTTAAGTATTTATAAATATGTATGTGCGTGTGTAAAATAAATAATTATTCATATATCCGTAATCGTGTGTACAAAATAATTGAGACATGAATTGATTCGAGATGAAAATTATTACTTTACAGAATTATCAAAGTAATAATTGAGATATAAACAGTAGATTTTGAATTATTAGTAGTTGCATTTAATTCATCAAGCGGTTGTCTATGGCATTCTCAAAAAAGATGCAATTTTTTACAATGTCAAAAAAAGGAGAACTAAGAATTTTCACTTTGCAGATAATTAAGTTTTATAATTTAAATGTAAATATCAAATTTTCATTATAACAATATATTTCGTAGAACTTACTACTATTAACAGATATTAGACGTAAAATATCGAACCGGGTGGTCCAGTTTGGGCAATTTCCGAGAGCACAAAATGACTACAGAGTGGGGCAGTTCAATTGGATCCGGATCTTGAGAGAACCCCAAGAATCTATGACCAATTGAATTCAAGTCTTAAAAGGAAAACATAATTAGGACATTTGGTTAATCAAAACAGCTTTAATACTAAAGGAAAATGACGTTTACATGGAACAAGACACTTCTTTCGGCGCCTAATTATTTTCTAATAATGTTTGCTTAAGGAATCGATAAGCAAGTACCTGCTTTACACCAAAGTGAATAAAGAATTTTTTTTTCTTTTTCGATTTTTCTTGTAGATATTTATCCACCAATGGGAGTAAAGTGAAAAAGAAATGTCCCCCCACTTTCAATAACTGGGAGACTCGATGCATATTATATAAGTAGTGGGTCAATTTTTTTCTAAAAACTCTTCCAATTAAAAGAAATAGTCAAACGTTTTATTTTGAATTTCAAGGGAAGCTAAAATCTCGCTATTTGAGTTTTATAATATTACATATCAAACCTAATAATATTTAGAAATTAATTAATCCAAACTAATTTTGTTTATGTTGTTAAAATTTATTGAAACCTAAGTGATGTATCTTAATCGAAAAACATGCAATTAATTAGTACTTTTCTTGGAGGGAAGTTGTTCCTAAAACAATAGAATGAGAGAGATTACACCATTCATAATTTCTGGATTGAATAGTTTCAACTTGACAAAAGAAAATTATAAGTTGATTAAAGAATATTATCAATTCTTTACTCTGAAATTCTTCACAATATGAGTACTACGTTTTTCAATTATAAAAGTGACAAACGATGTAATCATTTTGTGGAGTGATAATTTATTGTTTATTCAAATTTCAAATAAAAGCAAAAATTATCATAATATAATATAAATAAGTGTAGAACATACGATAAAAGAAATAACGACTTTATTGAAGTGGACATTAAACCACAAAGGATAAACTTCATACAAAATTTTAAATGAGGCGTATTCAACAAAAATCGATTTTGATTTTGTTTTTGTATTCCCAATTCAGCGATATCAAAGACTTCTTTTTCTTCAATTAAATTTGAACGAGCGATAATTGTTACAATCAAATTCACAATTTCAATTTAGTACAAAATGCTTTTTTTTTTTTTTTTATATTCATCAAATTAACTAAATTTTTCCACATTTAAGATCACAAATTAAATAAGCTAGATTCAAATTAGTTTTTCGAATTACAGCTTTCCAATTTTGAGATTGAGCCATTGTTTGGTACATATTAAAATTTTCATTTTTGTTTTTCCACTCATTTTCAACAACACATTTTTCAATAAAATAATATTTTCCATCACATCAATAATTTTTCATTCTTTTTAACCACAAATTCTCTATCAATCTATTATTTCAAAATACATTTTTTTAAAATAATGTGGCTCAAACACACCCGAGTATAAATGAATTATATTTCTAATTTTTTACGTTGGTATCACTTTTTGACACTCTTGTTTTGTTTAGTTAAAAAGTTGTTGGAAATTTAAGTAGAAAAATAATAACTAACTTTAATCGTACTCGTTAGATTTATAATTTTTATTGATTTTCACATTTCATAATTTTTTTTCGAAATTTAATAAAAAATTAATTTTTTATAAAATCAAATAAGTCTGCTGATGTGATAGCAAGGTCCAATTATTGAAGTGTAGGGTACTAGTTCCCTTATTTAAATTATTTTTCCTGTATACATTAACTAGGGTGTAATAAGGACTACTCATACACAAAAGGCCGGAAGCATGCGCCGCCCAACGCCGGCAATGATAACGACAAGCCGCAATCCGTTAAAACAAACGGAGTGTGGTTTGACCGTAGACAGGTGGACAGTTGAACGGCCGAATCTGCAGCTTCCGATTGTCGCCACGAATGACAGGAATAAGAGCTCGCGGATTCTCAGTTTTTTTTTTTTTTTTTTTAACCTCCAATTTGATTCGAACCCAGCAAATTTATATGGTAAAAACTAAAAACTTCAATCTCACTAAAACTGATCGGATTTTTACTCCGATGATGTATCCAATGGAACTTTAATTTTTTTTTTTTTTATATATATAAAATTTAGGAGTTTTCGAGGTAGATTTTTCGAGACTCTAAACATATTCACGTATTCAATTAAAACTTCAAAAAATTATTAAAAAGTCTATGAAAGTTATTTATATTACTTTTCAGAAATCTATGTAAAAATATCAATAAGTTTTCATTCATCGCAAAATTTTGGTAGATTTACACAAGAAAAATATTTAATATATTTTTTTGGTCTTTCAATATTTGTTTCTTTTTTCCTTCTACGATCATTAAAGCAATGATTTACACAAAATTTTGGTAGATTTACACAAGAAAAATATTTAATATATTTTTTTTGGTCTTTCAATATTTCATTCTTTTTTCCTTCTACGAACATTAAAGCAATGATTAAAAAATTGTTTTTGTACCTATTTATTTTTATTTTCCTTTTCCCCCTTTCTTTATTGTTTATCTTTATTTTCTATAACAAAAATAAAAATTCTTATAACAATATTTATTTTTTCTATCAATCCAATTGTTATAAAAAAATATCAACTTTTAATTTTAGTATATGCCATACTTTTAAATTAATGTTATTTTTCACAATATTAATTCACGCGCTTGTTAATATAAAGTATGTTCGAGCCCCATTTTCTTTTGAGAAAACATTTTGGAATAGTTAATTGGTGAAAATGTGTGGTTAAAAAATAAAAATAAAAATAAAATTTTGAATTTGCATATAATATTATTTTATTGAAAAATGTATGGTGAAAAATGAGATAGAGAAAAAATGTATTCTTTAAATAATGAGTATACAAAGTCTAAAAACAAAAATATTTGTCGTATTTATTAAATATGTGAGACCACCGTTATAAATCTAAAATGAGATAGAATTAATTTTATTACTTGAAATAAAAATAAATAAAAAATTAATTTCTTTTTCATGTAGGTAAATTTCTTAATTACGAAATAAAATAATTACCATACAGAAGATTTCAATGGGTGCTATGATTTTCAAATGAAATTCAGCTCTGTTTGCCCCCATTAAAATTAAAATTCATTTTTCGCTACTTTCTTATCAACTTTACATTCCCCAATAAAATAATATTACATATAATTCAAAAAAATTATATTCTTTTTTAACCGCACATTTTTTTAAGTATTATTCCAGTTATTAAAATTTTAAATGACGAGAGCCAAACATGAGCTCAAACTAACAATTAATACGTTTGAATATCAAAAAATTGTTGGAATGAATAATAATAATAATAATAATAATAATAATAATAATAATAATAATAATAATAATAAGAAACAGTCTTAAAACGTCAACAAAATTCAATATATATTCGAATAACATATTTTGATTATTTATTCATTTATTTAATGTGATTTATTTTTTCATGCTTTAAAAATACTTTTTGTTACACGAGGAGAAGAAGGGAATTATAGGGATCGAACCACCACTTCTGAACCTTACACCATTGCACTAGATTCAAATAAATTATATTTTCAATGAAACTTTTAAAAATCTATAAATTTTTTAAGTGAAAATTCATAGAAGTCTACAAGAGACTTCATTAATTCCATATAAATATATTTAAGTACATGAATTTCACAAAAATCCAATGTTTAAAATAATTCCACGGAAGTCTTTAAATATCTCAATTAAACACACACCCATCTAAAACTCTCTCTCTTATGGGAAAGAAACTAAAATATCAAATCGCAACTACATATTTATGCTCACATTAAAGGTTTGTTTGAACTCCATTTTGCGAAATATGTTTGTAATAATGATTTTTTGGAGAATGCATGATTAAAAAATAGGTAAAATTTAAATTTTTTTATTGAAAGAATGTGTGGTTGAAAGTGAGTTTAAAAAAAAAAAAAAAGCTTTTAAAGAATGAGGATCAAACGTGATGCCAAATTTGAAGAAATATGGAGCTAGAGTTCCTTTTAAACATACGACGTTATAAGTTCCAAATCAAAATTCGAAAGTGCATATAGATCGCAACACATCTAAAATGCCTTATCGAACTACCATTATTTTTTTAGTTTGGATGTACTTTTTCCATCTCCATGTCCACAAATTGTCTTACCAATCAAATTTCAACACAAGCTCGAATATCCATTTGAAACAAAGTCTAATTATCGTGTGTTATCATTCTCTTACAAAGAAAATTTATAACTTCACTCTAGATAATACATTGACGAATGGTCTTCTTGTTGGTATGATCGTTATTTAATCTTTCGGGAATGCCAAATTATTTCCTTTTACATAGACTATGTAGTTTGTAACATTTTTTTATAAAAGTTGTGAGTCATATTAAATGTGTGATTATAATTAATTATTGATCCTGAACTATAAGAAAATTTCAAAAAATAAAATAAAAATAGCACAAACGCCATTGTTTTTTGAATTTGCCCAATGAGATCCTTCAATTAATACGAGTCATATTGCTTTCTTTTCAAAACATACTATCACTAAATTAAAGTTTAAATTCAAAATAAAAAAGAATGTATATAAACCGTTTTTATGTGTAACATACAATAAATAAGCAAATAAATACAATAATATCAGGCAAGAGGAATCTATGTCTATTTAACAACCAATAGTCGCAACTCACAACACAATTTTCGTATTAGCATCTAGAAAATCAAAATTCAATCATCTCTATTCTGTCTAGCCCCATATTTGTCTCTTATTCTATCGAAATTCTTTTTTCTACATACTCATTTTGAATTACACTTTCACACAATAAAATATTTTACATGTAAATCGATAATTTTCCATATATTTAAACCACAAATTCTCCAAAAATTCACCATTCAAATAATATTTTTTTAAAAAAAGACCACCAAATAGGGGCTTATTTTAAATCTCTTCTATTTATATCAGTACTTTCAATAGAAGATAATTATTGTTGTTTCATATTTTTAAACGGTCAAATTCGCGTTTTTGAAAAAATTCAAAATCTACTAGCATTAATAGTCTCAAAATTCCACTTTCAGTATGAGTAATGCAAGTATTTAAAAATTCATATGCTTTATGAATTAATAAGACGCAGCTTTCATCTTTGAAGACAAAATTATCGAAAAAAGAACCCATCCCAAATTGTTCGTGGAATTGATAGTTTGCCTGATTGTTCATGCACCGCACAGTTGAAACAAATCAGAAAGGCGCCATCGTAATGTCGCTTATACTGTAAAGCCATTGATTCAATGAACGAAATCAAACGAGAAAATATATAAATTAGCGATTAAAAAACTCAAAGAAAGGCGTATTCAAATCAGAGTTTTAATGACTTTTGGGAATTTAAAAATTTAGAGATATTTAATATAGACTTCAAGAGACTCTCTAAAAGTATTTGTTGACCTCAAAAAATGTTGCCAACAGATGTCGGGTCCACTCGTGTATACGTAAGCCAAATTCTGACACGTAAAGATAGATCAACGGTTTAGATCGCTCCGAAATTGGACGTGGGAACAGCTCAACGACACGAGACGTTTCCGTTCGGGTTCCGACGAAATATCCGCGGCACGATTGTATAATAAGAACCAATCGTTTAGAACCAATTTGAATATGCTATGAGTGAATGAGAGTAAAATATTGCTTTAAATATATGAAATTTCATTAGTCCTTAATTGTTACATGGTGGGGGTATTTATAGTTGTTACAAATGGAATTGTGACATTTGGATCAAATCACACGTGACCTCATCTCCTCGGTCAAGACATCAAGTCTTAGCCGTCCAGTTGACCTTCCAGCTTTTCAATGCATTTAATGTTCATACATTGACAAGACAAGACACAAATATATTATTTAAAATGTCACATTAATCATTTGGAGAAAATCTTCATAATGAGTACAATCATTGCGCGTGAATTGTCGAAGAGGAGAGCCTCAAAATGGGATGAGCCTCGTATATAGTGTTGGCAAAAAATCCCGCCCGCCCCCGCCCCGAATGGGGCAAAAAAACCCGTCCCGAACGGTTGGCGGGGCGGGGCGGGGCGGGGCGGGATGGGATATTTTTTTAAAAAAAGTTATTTAATTGTTTAAAAAAAAAAACTTAAACGGAGCGGGAAACAGGGCGAAGGCGGGGCGGGGTGTGGGGGTGGCGGGCCCCGAACCCGTCCCCATTGCCAACCCTACTCGAATATGGGACTCGGCTAGTAATAGGCAAATAGAAGGAGTCAAAGTGATTCGATTGGAAGTGGTCACACGACTTTGGTTTTAACTACCACGTGACAGCCCCTAATAACAAGTCATAACAATAGTCCCCCAAATACATGTGTAATTATTTATATCATGCGTGGACTTTAAAGATGATGTTTGGAAAGGATCTTCGAAATTTGTGAGATTTGGGGTGTATCAGTATTAATATATTCAATTTTAATATTTTAGGAGACAATCTAAAAATATTTGTGTATTCAATTGAATATTTATAGACTTTTAAAAAGCATTTAAAAGTTACTATATATTTAATTATTTTTTTTAAATTTATATAAGTATTGGGGTATTCAAATTTTAATAACATTTAGATATTTTTATAAAAGTCTCAATAGTATTGATTTTTAAGTAGAAAGTATTAAATAAAATTTTAAAATTCGTCTCTCATTAATTACGAGATTTTGGGAGACTTAAAAAAAATAAAAATTAATATGTATTTTTTTAAATATTTTTTCCCTTTCTTTGAACATTAAAGTTATGATTAAATTTTATTTTTTTATTATATTAATTTATAGTTTTATTATTCTCTCTCTTATTGTTTAATTTTTTTTATTTTCTATGAGAAAAATTAAATTATATTCTTATAATTTTTTTCCATTCATTTTTTTTGTGAAAAATATCTATTTTTAATTAAATTATAAAAATTTATATAGACTAATTTATAATTAAGTTTAAATATATTAATTTTTTATTTAATCTTTAAAGGTATATTATATTAATAATACTGAATATTAAATTTATTTTTATATGTGTAATTATTATTATTTTTTATTAATTAAAGTGTTAATTTTTTAATTTTTAATTTTTTTTTATTATATGAGAAAGGGAAGGAGAATGAAAATTGTGGGAACCACCAACTCGTATATGATAAGTTCATATTATTGTACTAAATCCATGTGAATATTAATTCAAATGAAATGACACTACGAGAATAAGAGATTTGAGTAACATTTAGGTCAGTTTGATTAAGTTAAGTTTAGACTAAAAAATTTTAAATTTGGGCTAAATTAACTAGTTAACAAATTTATTTAGAGAAGAATAAAGTAATTTGACTTATATAAAATAAAAAATTAGGGAGATTTAAATTTTGGTCTAAAATCGAGAATCGAAATAATCGATTCTTGAGTCAAATATCCGATCAAATATTTATTTTACTTAAAAAGAATGACTCTCGATTTAGTTGAATTTGAATTCGGATTCGGTTTCAAATTTTTTTCCAGCTCTACAAACAATACTCCCCTAACCTCCCTCACATGAGAAAAGAATGACTGGTGTCAGATATACAGACCCACTACCTCCCAAATATCCTTACCTGGCTACAACTCTACATATACACAGACGACTTTCCCATACTTTTTTGCTTGGAATATATCCTTATTGGTCCCCGGACTATTGATTCCGTAACAAATTTTTCTAAACCTTCTAAATTAAGCAAGTTGATCCCGAATCTTTTCTTGTAGTTGCAATCTCATTAATTAATAAAAAAAATTTCTATAATTTTATCATCACCCTATCATTGTACGTTCAGTTACACGAAGATGACTTGTGTTCAAATGCATTTGGATAAATCATTTTTCCACGAGGTAGTGTCACATGATTTCTGTAACTAAACTTTTGTTTGGACTCAAGTTTGTAAATTCATTTTGTAAAAATTAATTTTAAAATACACATTTTTATTTGATTTACAATTTTAATCAATTTTTAATCACACGTCTCATTTAATTCTATCAAAATCTACTAAAAAAATTAATTTTTATTTTTTAGTCAAATCAATTAGGAGCTAAAAATAGGGATAGTCATAGTACAAGGATTTTGAAACGTTGAAGACTACTTTGATCTCGACACATTAGGTTGAGGATTGGGGACAACATTTACGAGTTACCCATTTTCTGAATGTGCGTGAAATCACGCGCGTGACAACTTACACGTCTAGGGTTTCGTATCCGCCTCCCTTCAGATACACTATTCTCTGTAGAAAGGGCAATTATAAAAGGACGGCCCAGGCTCGGCTTCTCTCTCCACAGACCCTTCACTCTATGCTGCTCTAACACTCTTCACTCGATCTTTTTATCACTATTTCAGATATCTGCTGGGGCCCTTTGATTACTCCCAGTGGGAAACCCTGCAATAATCCCTCTTCAAGTCTTAGAGAACCAGCAACTTACTCTTCAAATAAGGAATCCCATATTTTGCTCTTTCAGATTTTTCTCTGTATACTAAGGTCATAGAAACACTTTTAAATCTGCTTGCTGTGGAGAGATATGGCCGAGGAAATATACGATGGAGAGTTTTGGCTGCCTCCTCAGTTTCTAACTGATGATGACCTGCTGATGGACTTCAAGAACAAAGGAAATGATAATTTTTCTTTCGGATTTAATAGAAACTCTTTTGGACCCAACTCGGATTTGAGTTCACCCGTTGAGTCTGTTATCGGTTCAACAGAAACTGAAAGTGATGAGGATGACTACCTAACCGAAGTTGCTCGGAAACTACTGCAGTCTACTCTTCAAGACTCCAAAATCCCCTTGGAAAATTCAAAGGTAAATAAATTCTATGACCGTCTCCTTTTGCTGTTATTTGATAATATAAATTTATGAAAATGTTTAATTTGGGGTTATGGATGTTTACAGGGAAGGGTGCTGTCTCGGTCGCCCCAATCAACTCTATGCGGTGCTATGGGTGCACGAGGAAGCAACTTTGTGTCGAGCCGCTGCACCCCAAACTGCGTTTCTCTGGTTTCTTCCCCGCATGGCGTGAACAGAAATGCCGCCGCTAAATGGGATATGCTCTATGAGGCTGCAGGGGAGGTGGCTAGGATGAGACTTATTGAAGAGTCGGCTGGATTTTACAACGGCAACAGAGGTGTTGGAGGAGTTTTTGGTGCCCCCAAAAAGCTCAATCCTATATCTGTACCCCTCGATAACCATGATGATGGCTCTGGGTATTACCCAAATCAAACACCCCAACTTTCTTTTCAGCAGTTACAAGCTGCCCAGGTATGCTTTGTGTTTCTTCATAGAAAATCATTATTTGTTTCTGTTTTACTTGTAACGCATGAACTGAGTGAATAATTTTTATTTTAGCAGTTCCAAGAATTAAAGCGGCAGCAGCAGATGATGAAACAGCAACTACATGGGAATGGAGTTTGGGGGCAGGGCAAGAGTAGGTATTCGCAAATGGTTCCATGTGTTAGAAGGAATGGAGGAGAGAGGCCTCAGCCTCAGGACTTGTCCATGTCGGCTTGGCCTACTTTACAACAGTCTCAAAGGCATCCTGGGACTGGCATGAGGGCCATGTTTCTTGGAGATTCCGGGACTAAAAGAGAATGTGCCGGCACTGGAGTCTTCTTGCCTAGAAGATCAGGAACCCCGACTGAAAATCGCAAGAAGCCAGGTCGAATATTCGGGAATAATTGATACTCAATTACATGCTTATTATTTAAGCAAATTTAATTTAAGTTTATAGTCAAATAACATGGTGTCGGATAAGATTCCACCCTGACACCCCTTTATGAAAATTGTACATAAGTCGAACTTTGGAGAAATTAGTAGGTTAAGTTTTGGGACGACTTGGTTTGATTTTGAATGCACTTACTGTGAGTGGGTGTCTGGTTTTTTAGGATATGTTACTATGTTAGTGTCTCATAATTTCATTTGGCTGCTGGTCACATGGGATTCTATACTCATTTACTAGTTCACACTGACCCTTTCGACACGGATCTGATCTTTCTGGTTTTGTTTTAACTGTTTGTTCTTATTCTACAGTATAGGAGTGTTTATTCTCTAATTTTTTTTATGTTAATACAGGTTGTTCCACTGTTCTACTGCCAGACAGAGTGGTCCAGGCCTTGAATTTGAATTTGGATTCCATAGATCCCCATCCACAGGTTCATTCCAGGGGCGGTTCAAGTTGCAATCCAGACTCTGGTAACTAGGTTTATTTCTCCTCATATCTTAGAATATTTCTAAATGTTAGTTTTCACAGTGTTCTTAATGTTTGTTCTTTGTTAATATGCATAGATGGTTTGAAGAGTAGAAACAATGTTGCAATGGGCCAAAAGATGCATAGCGTGAGATTACAGCCGGTGATGACTCAAGAACTCCGGCTCCCCCAGGAGTGGACGTACTGACTGGTACCCAAGTGAAAAATTGAAAATCGAAGTTTCATAGTCGAAAACAAAGTTACAAGATCAATAGTAGTAGGTTTTTACTAGTTAAACGGAAGAAATTCAGCAGTACAAGATAGTAATTATATATAGCCAGCTAAGAAATGTGTTCTTTTTGGATTAGTATTATTTAGGTTAAACAAAATAAAATTATAGTCAGGATTGAAGAATGCATCATATTTTATTGGGTACAAGAAACTTATGGGGTGGCAGTTTCTTTTTTGTTCCTGTTGGGAAATGGGATGATAAATAAGAAGATTTTAACTTGTATTAGCTGCTAATTTGCCTAGAAATGGCATATAAGGAAGGGGTTGGAATCTCGTTTTGGTTGGAGACTGCAGCCCATTTTTTCTCTGTTGTAGTGCTAGTGCATTACAGGTTGTTTGTATCGATGGATTCAATTAATAGAAAATTAAATATTATATTAATATAAATATAATTGTTTTGTTTGTGCAGTCCAATGATTTTATATGATGGTCTAAACATGGGGAGGAGGATCAAAGGGTACTTTGCACCTTCTATCACATGCTTGCTTTTGACCATCTTGTCTTGTCGATTAACCTCCTTTTTTGTTCTGTTCTGCAAGATTCTTACGTTAGCTTAGCTGGGTTTTGTTGTACCTAAAAAGAGGGAAAAGGCTTAGCTGGATTTTAAAGTATAGTATTTGTATTCTTTTTATCTTGAAAATTTGAAAGATGCTAAGCACAAAACACTGGTTTCATTGACCTTGTTTGCTATTCAATACATCTGATCACTTAAAATCACGTCCGAGATAGAGACAAAGAGGGCATGTTTTTTATACTATTTTCAAGTTGTTTTTTGTTTTCGATTTTTCAAAACAATGAAAATGCGGTTTCTTTCTCATTTTCGAAAACGCGTTTTTAAAAATAAGTTAAAAATTTAAAAATACATTTTGGGTGTTTTCAAGATAATTTTTTAAAATGTAGAAAAGAATGCATTTTTCACAATTTTAAAATGGACATTCCAAATATAAAATTCAAAATTCAGAACATAAAATTGAAAGACAGATAGAACAAATGGCTCCTTGAGTTTTTTAAGAATTAAAGGTAATTACCCATTTTGTTAAAATTATGAGTTGAGTAAAGGAGAAGAATTTGGAGAATGGGTAGCAGATAGCTGTCAATGGTACTTTTCCTACTAGTGGCCACGCTGTATTGTAGGGTAAATCTTTTCTGAATCTAGCGAGGTACAATCTTACGAAAGGTATGGCTATCAAAATGCTTGCATAATTGGAGTCATCCAACCCATGTGCTCTTGCCTTTTACAGGGGCAATATAGTCTTTAGCCCTTTTGTAAAAATGTAGAATAATTTTTTATTATTTTGAACTTTTTAATATTTTTGTCTAAAACTTTTTAGTTAAACTCAACTCAAGTTTTCATAGCAGGACAAAGACCAAGCTATACTTGTTTTAACACCGTTAAATCGCTTCATCTAAAATCTTAATTTAATAGAGACAAAATAAACTAAATTATTTTCAAATTGATTAAATCAAATTTATTAAACGAATAAAACAAAATAAAATATTGAAGAGTTTTTATTTAATATTATTAAGGGCAAACATATAAGTACCAGAAATATGATGGGATACAGCTAGATTCAGAAGTTTTCAACATGATATGGTGAACTTCGTGTCAAAATTCTTCAAGAAATTGAAGAATGAATTGATTTTTCTTCTTGATGGTGATGTATCTATGTACTAATCTTGATAGTTTTATTTCAATTGTAGTATGAATCTGCCTTCTTTTTGTATGGTAGTTGCACCGTTCATTTTGTAGCCGCCCCACCAACTGTTTTTAGAAAATTTATCACTCTGTAAACAATGAGAATTCAACTTGTAAAATAAAGTGATTAGATTTGTTGGTTTTTGTTTGTTCCTACATGGACGGACCGGACAAAGGAATATTTTGAAAGGACCTAAGCCTAAAATCTAGAATTGTCTAAATTAAAGATTTAAGATGTTATTAGAATCTCATGGTGCAAAAAAAAAAAAAAAAAAAGTTTATAATTGCTTGGAAACCGTGAATGAATTTTTTATTTTTATTTATTTTTTATAATCTTCGATGTAACTTCATTTACATTTGGAGAGATTACCAAATGTAAGAGATTGAATTTTACATATATTTAATGTTGAACTATTTACCGAATTGACCACATTTAGCATCAATTTTGCCGCATTAAGAATGTGCCATTTGCCAATTTCAAAGGAGTTTGGACTTTGCTTTGAGGCGTTTACGAAAAAATAATCCACAACTAAACACCATAAATTAAGCTTCTCAAATTCAACGGTTGCTCACCAACTAACAAATATGTCTTTTAAGGTTATTACGACAAGCTAGTTAAAGAAATAATGGGAGTTCAAAATGCTTGTGTTTTGAGTTGGCTAAGTCAAAATATTAAACCAAATTTATAGAATTTTGTGTACCTCTCGATAGTTACACAGGGGCATTACAAATATATAAAATTTCATTTTATACAATTTGACTATAATAAAATCAGAAATTACTAGATAACTCATGAAAACCCTTAATCAAAATCAAATGGCCCATACAATTACTCCGGACATACTCAATTAACAAAACAAAAAAAGTACAGACAATATGATCTGGAGACCCATCGTAAAAGACTCAAATTGAATCAAAATATTCGGATACAAAGAAAACATAACTTTGTATACGTGTGTTTTGATTCGTCTGATAATGCTATCCACGTGTGGTCTTAGATTCTAAAAAATTATCCTATTTCTTACTAGCCAAATATGATAGACGACGGTCGCCAATGCAATCTTCTTAACCTTACTTTGTTAAGAAGTCCCTCTAACCTCTTTTTTGATCCATTTTAATGCACTACTAATAGTTTGTCATTGCTCTTCTAATACCCAACCATACCTTAATATTCTTCCAAACAAGTGAGGAGAAAGGGTGAACCACAAAAAACACGTGTCATAAATGTTGAGATGCAGTAGCCTATTCTTAGTAAGCAATTTGGAGTGTATTCCCAACCGAATGATGGAGGAGTGTATATGAGTAGTGTACGGCCTCCAAACTTCAGTACTCAACGCCCTCATAATCCCAGGCTGTTTGAAAAACTCGTATGCTCTGTCCATGCGAAAGCACCCAGCATCTGTCCATTTGAGCAGCTTGTTCGCAGCTGCCTGTACGTTCTAGTCAGGTCCAATGAGCTGATTTCTGATTTCCAGCATCCTGTTGATCATAGGCGACCTTTGTGGGCTGTGTTTCCCAAAAATCTGTCCCCTTTAAGTATACATTGCTAATCCACTTGGACCCAAAGCGAGTCATTCTTCCTAAGAATATTCCAAAGCAACTTTGACAAAAGTGTTGAATTCCAACATTTCAAATCTCTGAAACCAAGTCCTCCCTCATCTTTTAGTAAGCAAATATAGTTCCAAGCGACCAAAGGTTTCTTAGACTCCCAAAGAAAATTTCGACAGAGACTAATGACAATTGAAATGACTGTAGCTTGGGATAGGGAAGATAGAAAGCCAAAAACATTCAATACCTTGAAGGACGGCTCCAACAAGTTCCGCTTTCCCCACATCGGACAAAGGTGCTCTATACCAATAGCAAATGTAGGTCGAAATTTTGTTGAGAAATGTGTCATAAAAGCTGATTTTAAGCTTTTCCACCGCAAGAGAAATACCTAAGTATCTAAAAGGCATAGATCCCTTGGGTATATTAGCAAGGCCATAGATATTCTCAAGCTCTTGCCCATGCACACACGTCGTGTACAAGCTAGATTTATTAACATTTATCCGAAGGCCCAACAAATCTCAAAATTTAGATCAACGATCCGTCAAGATGCCCATCCAAAATATAACGTCATGCTTTACATTGTTATTTTTCTTTCTTCATTTTCAATATTATGAGATGTTATTTTCTGCATTCAGTCTTCTAGTTTCTAATCAAATTTTTTTAATGGATTCTATACTAATATTTAATAGTGTCTTTTTGAAAGTTAACAAAGCTACAGTTAATGTGCTACAGAGGGTTGAGCCTTATGTTACCCATGGGTAAGTTTGTTAACAAACCAATCGTGTAGACTTGGGGTTTGACGCAGCGTGAAAAAACAATTCAAGTGAAAATCTTAAGAACACGAATCTTATTAATTGAAAGAAAAACAAAAACGATGAATTAACCATTTATTTACAAATTAAAACAAACTAAAATTGCAAAGAATTCAAAGTAAACTAAATGGCAAAAAATAACACAAAACTTAAAAGCACTTTTCAAGTCCTAAATGAATTCGGATGACCAAAATCCATCGTATGTCACAACATAACTGTAAGTTCTACTCTTATCGTCGTTTACTTTTCGAAATGTTATTATGAGCCCAAATCGGAGCTCTATTGCCACATCTGCATTATTGCCAATTTTCCTTTTCCATCCAATTCTTATTCAATCCGTTCAACCATTTGTTCTATATCAGGGTTTTACATTATCTGGGCAGGTTCTCATTACTTTACATAAATTTTTTCTAATACCCGAATCTTGAAAGTGTTAGAGAGTTGATTTACAAGCGCAGACATGAGAGTTCAAAATGCTTGTGTTTTGAGCAAGAATACGAAGCCTAGAGCCAATATGCACAATCCAAGCCGGTCATCCGGCCATCCTCCGAACAGTACCACCACATCTTTACCCCAGAAAAAGCTCATGTGCATGGTCACGTATTTCATGATCATTAGTTCATACTATGAACTGAACTAGGAGACTTTTGTGTTGGCGTTGACATGTTTATGCTCCATTGGAAAGGCTGTTCCAGAAGGCGCCAGCAAATTCTTAATTGGAATTAGAGGACCCTGACATTTCTTTGAAAGAAAAGTGAAAATTAGCATGTCAATTAGACTAAATTAAGTAATTTTTGGATTAATTAGTAGTTCAACTTTTAATTTTTTGAGTATTTTGTCTTTGTCTCACTGATCTTGCATGCTTAATATGCTGATATTAAATTGAGGATGCGACGTAAATTTAAGTAATTGCAATGAACTTGGGCAAGTTAAAAAATCATAGTATTTATTGAAGGATGTTGTAATTTTCTTTTGCTTTTGGTGATTAATTTCACTTTTAGTTGAATTGTAAAATGCATAAAAGAAAATTTATCGATCGATCGAAACTCGTGACAGTATGATATCCTAAGTGAAATTGCCCGCCGTAAAATGTTGCATCATCTTTTGACAATCACTCTCGAGATACAACGAACAAATCACGTGTGCAACAATCACAAGTAATTTCTAGAACTCTCAATAGTACGCAGAAAATATTTAAAATATCATAATAATCTTAAAATTGAATTTTTAGAATATAGACTTTGAGGAATGATTTCATTGTATATTTTTCCAAGACAAGGAGGGTTTATATAATCCAAAAATCATCAATTCATGTTTTAATAAAATTAAAACTGCACTTTTATGAAGATTTTATGATTTGAATAAATAATTCAAAACAACCTCAACTGCCAATTCTTATTTCTATTTTTATGATTTTAATAAATCACCAAGTAACCCTCCAACTATCACATTTCACTTGCTAGTTTGACCTAGTAAAGAAAATCCGAAAAATGATGAAAATAATAATAAAAAATTATTTTAATCAAAGAAGTCCAAAAGTCCAAGGCCCGTTCATAGATTCTTTTTTTTTTTTATATATATATACACATGGTGTAGTGAGATATGATTGTGTCGGAATTTCTTTATTCAAATAAAAAAAACTCTATTTTTGACATATTATATGTATGTAAATCATCATGTAACTGCTTATGTAAAAATAATATTATTCTTTTTAACATACATGTGGAATGTAAATCAAACTGTCGTCCACCGACGTAAATTCCACATTTTTCACTAATTAAACACTTTATCTAATTTAATTATTTCTTTCAAATATTATATTTGTTATATATCTAACAATATATACATATATCTTCCATCGAAGAGGTGACTTTTGATGAATACTTTACTGCTAAGTACTATAAATTTAACATCGAATAAAGATGAAAATATAAACTAAATTATGAAGATTTGAATTACTCATTTTAATAAAATTGGCCTTTTAAGATGAAATCCTAAGTTTTAATATGGTATCGGTGCTCATTAAGCTACAACGAGTAATTCGATCCGATTAAGATTCAAAAAATGAGCATTCGAATTTTAAGATTGATTTGCTCAAGTGAGTCACCATATTACGATATCATGTTTAAGGGATGAATCTCATTTCAAATAAATATAAAAATATAGATCAATTTATAAGGATTTAGACTACTTCTTTTAATAAGGTTGACAATTTAAGATACAATTTCACGATTTAACACTTAGCCTTTGGTGAGAGACTAATTAAATAGTGCTATTTTTTTATGGCAAGGTAGCATGATTCAGTTAAGATACTAATACTTGTATGTGTATAATCATGTATGAATATTTACTCGTGTACTTAAAAACTAATGTTGTAGCCAGGCTACTTGCTTGTCAAAATAAATAGTCGGCATTGTCGTTGATAATGTTAACTAATTTTATTTACATATAAGCTGGATGGTCAGCTAGTTTCTAAATTATTTCACATTTTATGTAATATTCTTGCATATCTCCATTATTTTTAAAATTTCAATGACATTTTCCAATAAAATAACATGCAAACTCAAAACTTTTTCTTATTTTTTAGTCACATATTCTTCATCAATATACTATTCTACAATGCATTCTTAGCCAAAAAATGGACTCAAACAGGCGTTCAAATCAGTTTTTTAGTAAATTTTGATAACAAATAGTGAAATGTAAGTTTGAAAAGTTGTGGGCCTCATGTGCTTAAAATTAATTGTTAACTTTGATTTTGAAAAAAATCTAGATTATAATGTCTATCGAACAAGAACTAAATAATTTTGTTCTTTGATAACTAATAACTACTCTTGGCCAAGGTTTTGAGTTAAATATTTTTGTTCACGTAACTGAAACTAATTCCTAAACTCTTAACACATTATGTCGATTTTTTTTTACTACTTAAACTTACCCCTCTAAAAATAAAAGAGACGATAATTAAAACTTCGGCTAAAATAATAAAAAGAAAGTTAACTTCTTACCAAGCGTGTTGTTAAATAATGAAATAATTCATTTACTTATCTTATAGAGTTGCATGCAAGCATAGCGTCGCATATGAAATGAAGGGGAGAAAAGATAGAAATGTGGACTGAAAAAATTAAACACAATATCAAACTTTTGTAATTTCAAAGCTATCTTCACTTTGTGATGCAGCCATGGCCTGTTCAATCTGATACTGATACATTTTCCCAACAAAATTTCCAACTCCGTGGCCGGCGACGGCGGCCAGAAAAAACACAAAATCGGTGGTGATGACAGCTACGACGGCCAAATAAGACATAAACATCTTAAGGGCTCGCATTCCGGCATGATTCAACAATGCAACCTTTGAATCAATTTGCTTCTGAATTGGATACAATGAACAAAACTCTGCAGTGAAAGCCAGAAGAAATACAAGAAAGAGAGAGAAGCCGTAATCAGCTAGGGTTTGATGATCTGGCCATCCTGGGAACAATCTCATTATATAGGAATTCCAGAAGTTTGAGGGGGGATATCCTGAGAAATTCATGGGAATAGGCTTTATGATTATTTTTGAAATGGAAACTATAATTAGTAATTTGATTTCCAGAAATATTGCTTATTCTGAGCTAAATTCTTGGCCTGCATCAAGTACTTATAAGTGGGATATAAACAAATGGTTATTATGGAAGATTGGGACACAAGTTATCTCTCTAGTTTGCTATTCAATGTTCATCATTTTTATCATTAGGGTATATAAATATTTAAAAGTAACGTTAAAGCAAAGTTAATCCTGCTAATAATTGCATGCACGATTGATTATCCCATCACATCATCCAAGTACTTAAGATCATTGAAGAAACGGTATTTTCTTGGTTTTATATTATGATAAATAATAATTGAGTTAGATTTTTCCCAAGAAACTAGTGCCTATATGTATATGCGCAGAACAACCGACGTTTTACTTTATGACATTGCCTCGAATAAGTATTATTGGGCGGATCCAGGACCAAATTCCAGACCGAGCACACGAGAATTTTTTTTGTTTTTTACATAATTTTTTTTTTCTACTAAAAAATTAAATGGGCTGGGGCAAATCCGCCCATGCGAGCTAGTCACAACAGTTAGAGATTCTTGTTCATTTAAACAGAATTGTTATCTTGATTTCGCATAAATAAATTCTCGACATACAATGTAACATTTTAACAATTTGTAATCGTCCAACATATTGCATGAACAAATTGTGGGCTTTTGAATTTAGTTGGTGGAGCAAAGCTATCATCATCTCTCTCCAAGATCCGGGTCCAAGTCGCAATTAGGCTAATACCCAAACCTTTCGTACTAATCCGACTTCCCAAAATCAAGTACCCGATTACATGGTCCAAAACAGCTGCAATAAAAACGCCACCATTGAAAGACATCCACAGCCAATATCACCATATATGCAAACCCCCCTGTCTGGAAAAAAACCGCTGCGACCCGGTTGGATAAGATTAAGGTTTGACAGAAACTCAACAAAAACAAAAAATAAAGCCAGTGCATACATGCCCGAGTGCTGGTTGGGCCAACCAGAGAAGCGGATTACGGCGCCTTTGCCCCAGTAGAAGGACATGTGCAAAGAATAATCGCTTGTGGTGATTGTGGGTTGCCGCCGCCCGCGGTGGAGGATCATTGGAGGTTATGTTGTGGTTCCTATATTATAGATCGTCACGTCGAACCATTAGTTGCTTATGTTCAATTCAAAATCATGACTTCCTAGACAACGTCACATCACTCCCAAAGCCATCCAACTCATCAATGAAAGGGTTTAAAGGGAATCAACTAACTGAAACTAGATATTCGTGATGGAAACTAGAACCCCGTTCAAAGAAGTATTCTTAAGGAACCTTTCTTTTAGTCTTTGAGTTCAAAAGAAGATATTTGTAGCTCCATAATATTTTAGTTTATAAACAAATTCCATGAGACAAAAACCTATTAGCTAGTAGCCTGGTGCTACTAAGTCCATGGCTTCCTAGACATTGTCACAGCTAGTCCAAATTCTGAAGTCAACTAGATATTGAATTTTATTCATAAAAGTGAAAAAATCTAAAGTACATGAAATAATTGATTTATAAAACTGAACTTCTTATTCTCTGTTAATAAGCAAACAGCCAGATTGGAGTCCATTTATTCACAGTAACAGTAATCCAAAGAAAAAACAGAAAAAAAAAAAAAAAATAATAATAATAATCTCTCGGGGGTATACTTGAAAATTTCCGTTTCTTGTATGCTATGTCCAATATTCCCCAACTTTCAACACTATTAGTGCCAATTTTAGCAAAGTGGGTCCTGTCCCCATCTGTGTATGTAACTAGGGATGGCCAAAAAGTTCGTTGGCTCGGACGACTTGAAAAAAGCCCGAGCCGGGCCCGGCTTGAGCTCGGTTCCACCGAGCCCCATTTTGAGGTGTCGCTCGAGCCGGACCGTGACTAAATAATATATTAAAAAAATTAATTTTTTTGCCGAACTTTTGCTAGGCTCGCGCGCTCGACTCGGCCCAAAAAAGCTCGGACCTATTTTGCTCGAACCGAGCTTGAGTTTCGAGTTTCGGCTCAACTCGACTCGTTGACATGGCAACCTGTAACTAATAACTATCATGCTCCATACAGGTAGGGTTGATGTTGAAAAATCAAATTTGATGTCGGATTGGATTGAGTCACGAATTATAAATTAAATTTCAACCCAACACAATGAATAAAAAAATTTAATATCTAAATCGAAAAAACCTAAATGGACACTAAAGTGCATACGAGAATGATTTAAAATATACAAACGTCATTTTCTTTTACTCAGGCTAACTGGCATGAATACTATGTACAAATGTAAAATTATTTGACGACAAGCTAAAAGTCATAGGACATAATGATGACATGAATGAATCCCAAAAAAATTGTAAAAAGAAAATACTCCATAATTTCAAACTTATTTATACATTATTTTTCAAAAAGAATTTTGTATATACATTAAAAGCAACAGAGATTCTCGAGTGATTTCAAGCTTTAAAAATTTGTTATTGTTTCACAAAAAAATAATTGGATCCAACTTGAATTGGGCACAAGCTCAAACCGATCGACTCAACCAACCAAAGCTTGATCGATTTGGATTGGGATAGGTCAGGTTTAAACACATAATTGAAAATATAGAAAATTTCGTATCTGCATCTAGGGCTGGACAAAACTTCTGAATCGAATCGAACCGAGCCGAATAGAGTGGTTCTTCATAAGTTAAATACCCGAACGGGTATCTGAATTGAGAACCGACATGTTCGATTTCCGGTTCTAGAACCGAAGAACCGAATTTAAATAAATTTTAAAATTTTTTATATTGAATTAATTAATTTGTTTTAATTTTTTCTAAACAAATTAGAGAATTAACTAATTTATTAATTAATGTTCTAACTCCCAAGCAAGTCCATGTTTAGCCAGCCCAGCCCAGCCCAGCCCAACCCAATTTTTAAATTCAATTTTTTGGTCCAATTATTAATTTCATTCTTAGCCCAAGATATATGCATTTTTAATTTTTTTTATCATTCTTTTTCCAATTTCACACTTTCATTCGGTAACCACTGAGTCACTGACTCCAAATTATTTGATAAATTGAAAATCTAAATCTACATCTACATGCCCAAGTCGAAGTCTCCGACTGTCAAGTCCGACTTTTCCTCTCCAACTGCCTATTTAAGCCGCGACCTCCAACCACGACCATCGATTGTTGACCATTAGAAATTCTTTAAAAAGTTTAATTATGGTACGAAATCGAATTGAACCGAACCAAATCCGAACGGTTTCATATTTATATTTGGACCAGACGATTTCATTTTTTAAATACTCGAAAAATTTTGGTTCGATTAGATTCTGAAGAGAACCAAACATAACCGGACCATGTCCAGCCCTATCTGCATTATTACAAAAAAAAAAAAAGATTTCATAATATACTATATCACATCAACTGTATATTTAAGCCGCAACCTCCAACAAAGACCATCGATTGTTGACCATTAGAAATTCGTTAAAAAATTTAATTATGGTACAAAATCGAATTGAACCGAACCGAACCGAATCCGAACGGTTTCATATTTATATTTGGACTAGACGAATTCATTCTTTAAATACCCGAAAAATTTTGGTTCGATTAGATTCTGAAGAGAACCGAACATAACCGGACCATGTCCAGCCCTATCTGCATTATTACAAAAAAAAAAAAAAGATTTCATAATTTACTATATCACATTATTTAAAAAAAAAAATACTAGATGACATATTAAATATGTTTACATATACTTATCATCCACCATATTCTGTAATTGACCCTTTTTGAATTCAGCTTAATTTCACGTTCTTCGTTAATGTCATTTCCTAAATTGAATAAGCAATTCAAAAAAATGATGTTGGCAAAAAAACAATCATTTTTTTTAAAGGGATTTCGAATTGCATACGCACACATACACAAACACCATTATGGAATAAATTAGGGTTAGACATGGTCCGTTTCGGTTCTTCGGTTCGATTCTGAAGAAAATCGAACAGAATCGAAATTTTTAGGGTATTTAGTAAGTGGAACCGTCGAGTCCAAATTTAATTATGGGACCGTTTGGATTCAATTCGATTCAGTTCTATTCGATTATTGGGATCCGTATAATAAATTTTTTTTTTTTTTTGGTGTTTACAACAATACTACATTAGTTCGACTATGATATGTTCAATCTTAACTCTTACAAAATAACGTAGTCGAATTTGGTGATATCTTTTGTACATTTCTTTGTTGAATTTTTCATATATTTGACTGTTAAAATCACAAGAAGGAGAAGATACCGAGTTCATAATATTAGAACGACAGAAATGACACTACGGTAGAATAAAAGATTTAGATAAAATTTTGGTCAATTTGATTAAGTTGGGATTTGCTGAAAATTGAAAATAGTACAATCATATTTTAGGTTCGAGTTAAATTAATTAGTTAGTAAATGCATTTAGAAAAAAATAAAAGAATTTGACTTATTTAAGATAAAAAATTTAAAAAATTTGGGAGATTTGATTATTCAATTCTATGTCTAGAACCAAGAACCGAATTGAACCCCGCCCGTTCTCGATTTAGATACCCGCTAGGGTATTTAATTTAAAAAGAACCGCTCGAATTGGTAAGTAGATTTAAGGATTTCTGGTGATTCAAGGGAGAGACGATTTGGTAGAAATTTTTGGTCTGAAATATGAAAGGACACAATTTTAGGAATTTTGTGATTAATTTGACATATTAAAGGTGTGTTTGTTGAAGCTAATTTAAGGATGCGTTCGTTGGAGTAAAATTAGTTAAGTAATGATAGCCTGTATAATTTGGTTGATCTTCTATATTTATATTTTACTAGATGAAAATAGTATTTATGATTTAAAAAAAAGTTGCATAGTATATTCTAAATATTTATTAAAAAATAGGTAAAAATACTATTATATAGGGATGGCAAAGAGAATGGTTATAAGGTTTTATTGTTAGAGTGCTTTATGGCGAATGAAAATTGATCAAACCCTATGTAAGGTGGATGTCTTTTTTTTTTTTAAAATATATATAAATAAAGGAATTAAAAAAGAGAACGGATCAATTTAAATAACATAATATAGGGGACCGTTTCAGAAAGGTGAAATAAATAATTTACCAAATTTTGTTTTATTTAAATCCCTTAACATTTTATTTATCAAAATTTTTAATTCAACAGTTTGACCTAATTTTTCCAAAAATAATTAAATTTATCTTGCAAGAAGATGTATCTATGCATAAAACTCCCCTCTGTAATTATAAGAAACTTCTTTATTCGGATTGTATTAACCTACTAAACATGTTTACATACTCTCCACTAGACCTTAATCGATGTAAGCACGCGGTGGTGGGGTCTATCATGACTCATCGAAGAGTTTATTAAACCTTAAAATTGGTCACCCTTAGTGCTCTCAATTGACACACTTTGTCAAACATAGAAATTAATAATGAAGCACGCATGCTTGTGCATAAAGCAAATTATATTCACATACGAAGAAATGATATGGAAAATAAGCAAAGATTTATTCCTAGTCCTTTAACAAAGGTTGTGGGAGATCGCCCACTAACTTTTCTTGTTAAGTAAAAGTAAATTACAAGATTGGAATAAATATAGAAGAAACCCAAATAAAATGTAAAGATTGTAAAAGCAATTGATTGATTTGTTTTGTCCCACTACTTTTTGTCGGGATTTAGATTACTTTGCGACTTGTGCCGGCAAAGGATATAAGGAAATAAGAATTAGGTATTCTTCTTCTACTCTTTTTAATCATTTATTTGCAATCTCAACGTATTGTATGGAAGAAAAACACGAGGTAGAAAGTATTATTGATCTAATTATTACAACTTCGGTCCGTGCCCCTTAATGTAAATAGAAAAGTACTAGAAATTTAATGCATATGAGGATGGTCTTAGGTTTATAAAGGAATTAGGCTGCTTTACCTAGTAAATTATATTAAAAATAAATATCCCACATTGCAAAAATATGAAATAAATATACAATATAAGGGATTGATCTACCCATCTTAACAAGGTTCATATATTACGATAAAACTCAAAATTTTGATATGATTTCAGGTCTCATTAAGTTTCGACGAGAAATTTGATCAAGTTATTATTTAAATGACTACACATATTTCAAGATCGATATGCTCAAATAAGCCAACATCTTGTATGGATGGATCAAAACTCAATTGAGTGCATGAATTTCAAGGACGAGGCGAGAATTCCTCATTCCATCGGGTTGGTAGTGCAAGTTCTTGGCAAGAAATCTTACCCGACTAGGGTTTGGGATGGGTATCAGCCACCATCGCCCATCCAACCCTGATTAGTATTATTTAAGAAGAAAACGAGACGGTAAATAGGGAAAATGAGTGCTCCATCTAATTGCCATCCTCGCCATCTTGCGAGAGCATGTGCCCAAATGCATGCAAAAGATTCGAAAGGAAGGTATGGTTACTGGTTCGTCACCATGGCATGAGATTCTCCGATGACTTGGTTTTGCATTGTTGAGACGAAATAAAACCTTGGAGAATGTGTGATTTTTAATTAAAGATGGACAAAATACGTTATTGTTTAGTGGAACTTAATAATAATGGATGGACGATACAATGATATTATACTTCTTTTTGAGGCAATTATTGTAAACATGCGAAAAATTCAAAATTAACGACAAATAAAGATAGAGTTTATATAAAAATAAATTACATTTTTAACTGTAACTCTATATCTTTAAAAAATATTTATCCAAAATTACATTTACACGACATATTAAGGATTATAGTTATATAATTGTTCAACAACTTGACCATAGTCTTTACCATTCGAATGTGAAATGTATGACATTTTTCTATTAAAAGGGTTAGGTTTGATCACAGAAAATAGAAATTTGAAGCTACTTTTAACTTACCTCCAATACAAACAATGTTTACGAATATTTTAAACATATCCTTTTCATCATTCACCTCAAAATGGCGCCAGAAAAAAAAAATTATTCCTCCAAAATCCTTACACGTGCGAAAATTATTGATCATCTCCCTATAATTAGAGATTAACTTAAAATGATAAAATCTCTCATACTTGACTATCCAATAAAAAAGGTTGCAAGAAACTGTTTGCACATGAAAGAACGTGCTAGTGGACATGTCAATTTTTCAACTCGATTGCAACAAAAGTCCAAAAAGCCACCTTCGCTATGACCAAAATCATGATGTGGACCGACGAGTGACAAGACATAGGAATACAATAATTAAAATTAGATTTTCAGTAAATTTTGATAAAAAATTATAAAATATGGGATTGAAAAAATGTGAATCTCGTAAAGTAAAATAAAAAATTAAATATTGATTTTGATATAAGTTAAAATTTAAATTTTAATATCTATCTAACAACTATTTATATTTAGTAGGCGAATTAATTAAAAACAAAATTAAGGGAAGTGTGGGGTCTAAGATGGGACAAAGAACAATATTCATGTAACTGGGCTTGAGACTGCACAACCACAGTACTAAAAACAAAAAAGCCCTCTAATCAATTTCAATCCACATCCACAGGCTAGAACAATCCAATCTGGAGAGGCCCACTTAAACGCAATTTGTGGTCCCAATTTGGCCCCACAGGGGAACATTGGATTCGAGGATAATTTTAGTATTTTCAACACTGGGTCCAATAATAGGGCCCAGAGTTCCTTAGCCAGTGACCACCAGCACCTCCGTACCCTACTTGATGTAACCACGTATCCCGTGCCACCTTATTTATTATATAGGTCATCTAACTTTGAGAAAAATCATTTTAGTCCCTAAATTTTTTTATTCCAAACCCTTCACGATAAGTTTCAACATCCAATTACAAAAATTTAATGTCATTTTTGACATGGAATACATTTTTTTATGTAGATATCTGACATCAATTTGCTATGTCGACTAAACAATGATACAAAATTAGATTTTAAATCGTGTAATTGAAATATTATAAATATTAATAGTAAACATGATATTTTTCAATTTATAAGATGTGACATAATTGTATAAGTAGAAAACAAACAAGTTTTATTGGCGAACATAGCGTTCATGCAAGAAAATTATCTACCAAGGAAGCAAGAATGTTTATTATTGTAACTTTGGTGATCAAACTGAAATGAAATTTGAAAGTTCAGTTGTTTGGGAAAAATTGAGTGGCTAAAATGAAACTTAGCTAAACGATGGGTGGCCTCTAGTGTTAGAACTCCACTTTTTAACCGTCGGATCCGTAGAAAGCGAAACGCCTCTGGCTCATATTTCTCTCTCTAAATAATGACACTGTCACTCTTCACTGCACCGATACGCGGGGTTTTTCACGCTACGTATAGGTTGTATCTATCGATCTGTAAGACTGTTCCTCCTCTAAGCAGCTGATGCCTTATCTTTCTTCTCCGGCATCGAGGAAACCGCTTTGTGCAATTCCAAGAAGATTTCTTGCTTTCTCTGACTGCGCAATTCCTTTCTTTCCGTTGAGTGTAAGCAAATTTTTTAATTTAATTTTGTTTTAATTTCTATCATTATTTATAATTTTTGGGTAAAAGAGATTAATGGGTTTTTACTGTTCAGTAAATCATGTGGATATGGGTTTGCATTTTCTTGAATTCTTTTGTCGTAAGTGTTGAACTAAGTTGGTAAAAGTAAAAGCCTTAACACATTTCTTGGAGCTGTTTTTACTCCAAATTATTAATCTCGTGGACCTATTTCCTTTTATCGTTTGGAGATGAATTTTAGTGCTTGTGCTTATTACGGCGTTTTCTTGTTGGTTGAGCTGCAATTGTTGGGATCTCTGTTTTTCGGGGATTAGGACTGAATTAATGGCAATATAATTTGTTTTCTTGAAGGATTTTTCATGCTTCCGTGTTGCTGTTTTTAGCCCTGTGTTCTGATCCTTTTGCATTTTATTTAGGATTTGAGATTTTGATTTATCTAACTTTTTGGGTTCAAAGGAAAATAATTCATTTTTTGGGTGTATACTATTCTGGTTCAGCATTGTAAATCCATTTTTATGGATAAATTGCTATTGCACATCGTAATGTTGAAGAGAGTTTAGAACCGAAGTCCTGGAACCAACTGCAGGAGGAATCCGTGTATCCGTGCATACGTGGAAATGGTTTTCCTAATTCTCTAATTGAGACATAAATATGTTTCTTTTCTTTTCTTTTCTATTTTGGGAAGAAATGTGTATGGACTTGGAAATTGTTAAAAATCGGTCACCAAAACCACTCAGTTATTCATTTTCTCTCTCCAGGGTGGTTAAATAATTTCCTCTTTTTATTACGATGATAGGAACTAGTGAATGTGATTTTACGGGAAGGTAGTAATGTAATCCACATAAAGTTCACATTCTTATAATTGAATCTTTATATATGTAGACTCCTTGTATATGGGGATTTTTCCTTCTATTATTGATAATGGAATGGAGAATTATCTAAACGACGTAACAATCTTGTTCTTGACATCATGTTATTGGGAAAAATGTTGTGGTCTTGATATAATCCGATAAGGATTTTCACTGAGTTAATAACATATTGTCTTCTTTTGTTAACATCTAAGCTTAAGATATTTCAAACATTGTTGGTTATTTTAGTTTGCTATTATACCATTTCACAAATAACTGTACTTAATTGCCTTGTAGTGTTACAGATGTAACATGCCACCTTGTCTACTTTCTCGACCCTTCAAAACTTGGAGAATTCATGTAATCATTTTGATACGAATCTTTTTTGGAACATCCATGCAAATCATTAAGAAATTTGTTGTAGCTGTTTTAAAGTTCTCTCTTTCACTGCTTTGAATTGTTGAATTGATTGTGGTTACTTTTCTCAGGAAGAAAAGCAGACCTTTTTGTTACTGTCATCGGAGAGCAAGTTTCTCATTGAATCAATAGGACAAATATCTTCTCAGTTAAGCGAATGATTTTAGGTGTGTACCATGCCATCTGACATTAAACCACGAACTACATGTGCAGCAACTGCTAGGGAAATGAGTCGTAGTTTAGAGCGGAAACGGAGTTCAATACGACAACAAACCTCAGATGCTGTGAAAGAGAAGATTCTACCACCTCGGTCTGATGCAAGTTCCCAATATCAAGATACATTTGGACCTGGACATTCATTTAACCAACCATACCTTGGTCTGCATGGAGAATTAAGACAGGGTGGAAGCACTGAGAATGTGATCCAATTTAGGTCTTCCGAGAATCGCCAGACAACACAGCAGGCGAGTAAGACATGTAAAGATGACGAGCTTGTCAAGCACATGTCGAATTTACCCAGCTTTCTCCAGCAGGTAGTGAAAGAAAAAAGTGTCCAAGAAAAGGCATTAAATTTTGGAGTTCTTGATTGGAAGCGATTAGAGAAATGGAAGTATAATGAACGTATGCCTGCAAAATGTAACAGGAAAACAATATTATGTATCAATGATTCCTTGGTTATGACAAGTGGATCACCTAAAAATAGTTCACAGCTGGGAATACAACTAACATCAGAAGGTTTACGTCCTAGTTCGTCATCACCAGGAAAACAACCATTGTCATGTGGTTCACATTTTGATTCGTCACCTTTGAGAAAACAATTTCCAACGTATGGTTCACTACTTAATTCTCAGGCAGAAAGGATGACAGGAGACATTGAACAGTCCAAAGGAAAGAGCACATATACCAAAGATCTGCAAGCTCGAAGTAGCACCGTGGGTGTGCAGCAACGCAATTTCAATCAGAAAGTTAAGTCTTGCGGAAAGGATCATTCTGAAATAAATAAGAGGCATGGCGAGAGCAACGGTTCTGTTAAAAGGATAGTATTGGAAAAGGAAGCTTTGGCCTTACACAGGGGTAAAAATGGGTCCTCCGTCTTTTCACCTAAAACAATCAATGTTCAGGAAGGGAAGAATAAGACGAGATGCAAAGATGAAGTCTACCTAACTCCTCAACATTGCACTGTAGAGCCACAAAACATCGTACTTCTAGCACCCAATTATTTCCCAAAGACGAGTTCCTCAGAAACTTCTCAGTTTACAGAATCCAAGATGTTATTTGATGGACAATTGCCTGAAGGAAATTGGGCTAGGTTTTCTGATGGCTTTTCTCCTCGGGAGCCTCATTCAGGAGAATTTGCCACTGTTATTCCACATTCATGGCCCTTGTCTACTAGTGCTATGGTCAACACCAATTCTGGTATGGAGCCACCTAACTTGGTCAATGCTGTGGCCATGGACTCAGAATTATGCACGACAGCAGTTCCAGATGACATAATTCTCCTACCCAAAAAATGTGAAGCTAAACGCTCATTTTCATTCGATGCTTCCAAGCGAATGGATGTCAATGCTGAACAGAAAGCTGGAAAAGGACGACATCCATCCCCTACTCGCCGCTTCAGCTTTAGCCTTGGGAAGATGACCAGAAGCTTTAGTTTTAAGGAGAGTTCAGGAGTTCCACAGTTGAGTTCTACATATACTGCTCCAAAGTCCGGCCCAGTTGGATCCGAACTTTCGCCTAGCATGGAGAGCTATAACAAAGACAAAGCAGCTGCTAGTAGCCGAAGGAGATCTAGCCCTTTAAGAAGGTTACTGGACCCATTGCTGAAGTATAAAGGAGCTCATTCGGCTGAGATTGTTACACCACCAGATGGAAACTTACATGTCATGCCCTCCAAGCCCGTGAACGACGATGGACAAATTCAAGACAGGAAGCATGATGTGTCTACTTTTCAGGCTCTTCTGCAGCTTTCAATGAAGAATGGACTCCCTTTTTTCAAACTTGCAGCTGATAAAAGTAGCAACGTGCTGGCTGCTACTATAAAGAAGTTGCCATCGTCAGGAAAGGATGACTGCTGCTTGATTTATACATTCTACTCTGTTCATGAAATTAAGAAAAAGAGTACGAGCTGGATAAATCAAGGACCAAAAGGTAAAAGTTGTGGACTTGGCTATAATATCGTTGCCCAGATGAAGATTTCAAGCTCTTATCTCCCGGAATTAAATTCAATGGACTCTAGTCAATGCGTGGTAAGAGAATGTGTCTTGTATGGTGTTGATCTCGGCCAGGTGGATAAGCAAACACCTGAGCTTTTTTTCTATAGGGAGATTGCTGCAATTGTTATTAAGAACACATGTGAAAAGCTGAAGGATGATGGTTTGAGCGATAAAGGTAGACCATTCAAAGATAGAGAGTTCGTAAGGTGTGTCTCAGGTGAAGATGAGAACCCCAATAGCACAGTAGTCATTCTTCCTGTTGGAATTCATGGCTTACCAACTAAAGGTGCACCATCGCCATTAATCAACCGATGGAAATCAGGTGGATCATGTGATTGTGGAGGCTGGGATGTTGGTTGCAAGCTACAAATCCTTGCTAACCAGGACAGGCGCAGCAAGACTACGGGACCATCTATGCATAGCTCAGCTGCAGATCGTCTTGATCTTTTCATTCAGGTACCATCTTAATGATTCAGGTTTTTATTTTTCTCCTCCTTATAGCCCTTGTAGAGAGTATAGAATATAATTTTGTGTTCCGTACTTATTTACAGGGTGGAGAGCGAGGGAGCAAGCCGATTTTCAGCTTGGAACCAACAAGCAATGGATTTTACTCTCTTGAATTCAATGCATCCATCTCTTTGCTTGAGGCATTTTCTGTATGTGTAGCCAGCATAACTAGTCGAAAGCTACCTGAAATCTTAGACGTGAATAATCTGTCAGAAACTGCAGGGTTATCAGAAGTCACAATTGGAAAGGATAAGATGAAGCCACAAACCACACTCCAGGTGCCTGTAAAATATGTCACTTGTCCACCCTCCTCACCATTTGGAAGGATCTAGGCTGAAGCAAGAAATATATCCTTAAAATGCAACTTTTCTGTATAAGCTAGGGAAAATTTTGGGAGCCTGGGTGTTATTCCTGAAAAAGCGGGAGCCTCGTGCATCAATTATGGAGCAAACCATCAAAACCAAGTATCCACCTTAGGCGCGAAGTGGTGTCCTCTCTTCCCTAATACCTACTACGTAATTCACTCTATGGAGCCTAAAGCTTGGACCATGGCATAGCATTAATCAGAAACTTGGCCTAGTCTCTTGACTTTATATGGTCTATCTGAACAAGTCTGCATCTTCACAGACACGTCTTAGTTCACCGAGACTCTCAGAGGCAGTGCTGAGATCGCAATATTTAGACAATGTTTCGAGTAACTGAGGCAGCAGCTCTACCTCTCTAAGAGAGTATCTTCCTCAGCATTGGATATGAAGTGAATTTACTTTTTTGAAAACGGTCTTGTGATGGCGAAAATCTTGCATAATCTCTGTGTTCTGTAATTTTTGTTCTCATATACATTTCATGTAAGGAATAATAAAATATCATTCAGGCTGCAAGGTGGATGATTACAGAATAGTGGAAGAGTTGTGAATGGCGTTATAAAACTCAGTCCGGCTATATGTTGAAAAAAGTACCCAGTCGGAAAAATTGAAAATTGGATTTGGATATGTTGGAAGAAATAAAAGTGTGTATTAAAGGGTGTGTGTCCGGCTAATAATATTAAGATGAAACTAGACACTTCACCAGATCCCGTTGAACGTGGCTACGGGTTGACTGGATTTTGTCGGTTGCATTTAAAAGAAAAATGAAATCATTTTCGTTAAGGCGCAATCAAACATTTTGTACATCCTAACAATTGCTTTTTCACTTTGTTTTTATATTGATGAAAATTAAACTTTTTGTTCGGCATCCTTTTATAGTGTATATGCACGCACACAACCATGCATTTGATTACGAACCTAAATTTACATGCGAAGAAAATAAATTCTAAACAATTGCCTAAAAATTATTTTTATAAATATCATTAATTAAATGTTTTTTATTGATTTAATTTTCAATCTAAAAAAAATTATGCATGTCCATTTTTTATTAGCAGGTGGATGAAAAAAAAAAAAAGAGAGTGAATAACCTAAAAATAAAAACTACGTCTCCCTCAAGAAAATATTTTCCTTATTTTCAAGGAAAATATGGTCACATGATCAAAAGTAGAAAAATATTTTAAGAAAGAAAATTGTCAATCAAACATCACAAAATTAGAAAATTGGATAGAAAAAACACATTTCTATGAAAAATATTGACAATTAAACGCACCCTTAATTATTTTCGATCTTCACTTAACAAAGAATCAACTCTTCGGTTCTTTGTCCTTCTCAGGTCGGTGTCCGGATCTGGAGTGAAACATATTGATTTTGAACATTTATAACGTGGACAGCAGTGTCAAAAACAAATACCTAACTTTTTAAACATTTATATAATAAGTTTAGAACGTGAGTATAGGATCCAAAGCCACCAGTTTATAGTAAATAAGGATATAGGAATATCAGAGCATGCAAAAATGATTTCTTTCCTATTGTTTGGAAGATAGTACTGGCACAATATTTAGCATGTTTAATAAAACCAGGGCAACACAGCAAACCTTCACAAGCACTAAAATCTTATATGCTAGTTCACAAATCGACATATGATGCATGGTGAACCGACATGAACCATTGACCATCAATCCTCTCAAACACGTTTGTGGCGAACTGTCTTCCCCAGCTACTGCCCTTTGTCTTCACCATTTCAATGCATGTCACGTAGCCAATATCCCCTCTAACATGAACCTCAAGGTCCTTAATCTCAATTTCTAGTGGGAAGTCATAGTCGGCCCATACAAATTCCCAACTCCCCATTACAAGATCATGACTGGATATGCCGCTCACACCAGGGTGAACAACACACACGTGATCACCCTTTGACCAGAGAGCCTGCATTGACGCCAAGTCCCCATTTCTGAATGAATTATAAAATCCAGCATTTGCAGCTAACACTGAAGCCTTGCTGTCCTCTTGGAGAAGTCTAAGGCTATCCCTGAGCATAATTCTCTTCTTCAATGGCAGTCTGTAATTTACGCTCTAAAGTCTGCTCGTTTAGTATGATGTTTTCACCACTCAAGATTCCGCCATAGTCCTCACTCCTAACCCGACATGAAATCGACAGACATGATTGGGAGGCTTTCCTCATGGGTACTGTTCTGAACAAATACAAATTAGGACACATAGCTGCTAAAAGCAAAGCTAAAAACTATAACGAAATACAATACTGAATAGGGATACGTGCATACAAAGAATGACACACATGTTTTAACTTACATCCAGATTCTATTTACAGAGCCAAATATATTTTTTCTGAGAAAAGTAGAAATTATTTGATCAACTTAGATAACAAGTGAGACCGACCACGAGATATCGGTGCTTATTTACTAGAGATGTTATGACAGAGGAAATAAATAACCGATGAGGAATGTAAATGGCAATCAATTTTGACATCCAATTACCTATAGTTGTTATCATTTCAGCATAGAACCACTGAGAGAAAAATAAAAGTGATCGCCAATTGCTCAAGACAAAAGGCAGATAATCGCAGAGAGAATGCTTTTTCCATGTAATGTTTTCTGTTAATTGCACGCATATTTCTTCCCGTTTCTTGTTGGTGTCTGAAGTTTCAACTGTATAAATATATCATCAGCCTTCAAAATCAGAACATGCATTACTCAGCATTGGGGATGGTGAAATGGTTCAGGATTCTTTATCATTGACATAATCACTTCGTGGCTTCACAACCAGCATGACATACTGTAGATGTATTGTAGATTAACAAACTCAGCAACACGCTCTACGTTAGTGACACGATTAAGCAGCATTCATAACAGGTGCATGGGACTTTAAATTTCAAACACAGAAAATAACTTGCTAACCATTATATCTTGCACCAAGTGGTGATAATGGCAACCTGGAAAAAGCTTAGCTCCTGCTCCAAAACTGCCAGCAACAACTAAATTGCATTGCTTGTGCGGACTGGAACGAAGGATCCCAGTTCTATCAAACCTTCCCTGAAAATAATAAGATAGATTATGACACAGTTAGAAAAAAACCTCTTAACGAGCAACATCTTTCTTTTAGTCTTTTTTTTTCCCCTACCAAACTCCAACTATGCGCAGGTGGGGGTTTGGAGCAACATACTCTCTGGATGCATGTTTCAACTGTAAGGTTTCTTTTCCCTTCGTCTTCTTCTTTCTTTCTTTCTTATTATTGTTTTAATTATTAATATTTTGGGAGGGGGAGTGTGAAGGCTAATTAAACAGATAATTTTAACTGTGATTAATGATAATTGAAATTGTTGCTCCTAACAAAAAATAAAAATAATAACAATAAAATAAAGTTAGCAATCGTCCATGGCGTTTTTCTAAAATTACAGACAGTTCACACATCTCATAAAAAAAAAATGCCTCTTTTAGTATTTAATCACATATAATTGCAGAAACAAGTAATAATAGACAGCTCAAACATAATATAACCTAAGGATGCGGAATTGCAATAAGGAACGATTTTCATCGAATTATTTGGGAAACCCAATCCAAAATGGCTGCCAACATAAGCTCAAATGAAATTAAAACTAAAATTTGAGACCAAGAAATCATGCCATAAAATCCTAAAAGGAAGAACAACCCTTACATTTTTAAATAAGATAGATCGATTCAGCTGAGGATTGATAGAAAGCGCATAAAAATTCGATGCCTTCATTGTTTGCTACCAACTACAAATCATCAGCTGCCACACAAAAAGAGTTACTTAATGGATGATTATAATTAAATATTACAGAACAAAAGTGTAAAAATGAATTTGTCGCTGAAGTTTTTACATGATTTGGTACAGTCGATTTTCTGCAGCAACTCGATTCGATATGTGACTGGGGAGAGATCACGTGATTTTCAAGATAAATATGTGACATCTGGAGAAGAAAATGATGGTTAGACTTGGGCCGTATTTCTAATTGGGCTTGGACTAATTATCTATGGGCCTTTTCCATTTCGAGAGCGTCATTCGAGAAAGTAAATGAGAAGTGGGCTGGGTGCTCCACCTACCTACCTACCTCCCTCCCTCTGCCCCCAGGGCAAATCTCCCAGTGGCAAAGGGGAGGGCGGTTAGGGCTCAACGCGGTAGTGTGCAAAGTTCAATTCCCCGCAAGGTGGAATTGACTTTGTTGCAAGCGGGAGTTACCATAGGGTTAATAGCATAGGCCTATCTATAAGCTCTCCACCCTGGCTCCTGGGAGGCACATCCTGCGATTTACCTCCTCTACAATGGCCCAGGGTAGGGTCGGTGGGGGGCCCTCAAGGTTGGGGTTCAACCTTTTCCGATCAAAAAAAATAATTCAAACGAATATATTACAAGGACACAAAGTTGATATGAAAGGCCATTACCGTACAATTTAAAGACAATGTTATTATTTTCCAAGGTTAAAAAGTAACATGCTTTTTTATTCAACTAAAGTATGATTTGAGCGTTGCTTAATCAGACTGATGGTACTACAATAGGGTATGGCCCTAGATGATTCCATGTCCTTTGCTTTTCTTTAGTACTAAAGTTAAAATCGATATAATGAATTCCAGTATATATGCATTTAATTCGTATTTTTCTCTCTTTTTTTGGCTCGTTTTGTATTTCGTGTTTCTCGGCTCGTTTTGTATTTCGTGTTTCTCGTGCATTCATTGAGAACAGATTTTTTTTGTACTAAAATGTGGATGGGGGATTTGGCATTGCAGATAATAGACAAGCACTCACCACTCATAAGGTTTGCAATTTAAGATTGGTTGTACTCTTGTCACATGGGTCACGTGTGTAATTTTTTGAAAAATACGTGGTTGGAAACAAAAATGAATTGAACAAGGACATTTTAACTGTTCCTTAAATTCTTCAAACTGTCAAAGAGTACTTGTCTGTTTTTCCCAGTAAGTATTATTCGTGGGGCCCTTTCTTGTAATGCGAAGATCTATAGGCAGAGATGGTAGATTTTTTTGGATATGCCTTTAAGATCCTTTTTTCTGTATGCTCGTAAATTGACTACTCGGGGAAGAAGAAAGTTGGAATTGAATCTTAAAGTCGACAGCATTATGTGAGTTCATATCTTGTGACTCGTGTGTGTGTGTACATAAGGGATACATAAAAGATATATATAGGCATATAGGTCATAACATGTTAGCATGTATTTATGTATGCACGCATTGTAAGAAAAAGATAAAAGTAACATTGACTAAATAAGAGGTGTTGGAACCTTTTTGCTTGTTTTTTAGCCAATATTAAGAGAAATTTATCATTGATTCTCATACTTAATTGATGTATTATATTTAATGCATTAGAATTAACTTTTCATAATAAGGTGAAAACTAGTTTTGATGAGTCGCCACTAAATCTTTCAAGTTCCTTCGTTGAAAATTTGGTGACTTTTTTTCTTTTTGAAGAAGAATATCTCAACTTTTTACAAATATTATTCTAAAACATGAGGCTCAATTAGGCGTAACACGTTATCATTATTCCTCTCTTGTTTGGCACTAATGTAATAATCTATTCATGTCTAAGAAGGCTTAACTCAAGTAACGAACATTATGATTTTGAAAATTACCATGCGTTGGTGTGATTAGATGAGCTTAATTAAATATCAAGATTCTTAACTCAAAAGATGTCAAGCCGTACCTAATTTGTTTAGTATTGATCCACATATGCAATGACTTAAAATCTCTATGTGCTTGATTAACGAAAACATTGTTAATTAATTATGATTTAGGTAGATTTTGAGAAAAGTTCCGGTCCAGTTGTTTATTTGGTTAGATGGATCGATTGAGTGCTTGAATTAATTGGAAACTGACTAATAGAACCTTCTCTGATGACAATAAACCAGCTACATTCACCTCTCAAAAAGAAGAAAGAAAAAAAATTGAAAAAGGTTTGAATAATTTATTTTTATATTTCTTGGTCTAACAATTTTATTTAAGTATAAATATTAATATTTATGTACTTTGACGACACTTAAAATGTACTACGAAAACTCTAATCTCGTGACTTACCATTTGAGTGAATCAATTATCATGGTGGACGAACTAATTATTCATCAAGACTCGAGTTCTATCTCATGGCTAGCTTGACCTTGCATGTAGTGCCCAATGCACATTGAGAAATTAAGGCTCAGGAATTGAGCATATGCCTCAAGGAGTAAGTACGCCAATCTCTCAAATATGCTTGGTCACTTGAGCGACAATTCTTAGGACTCCGACTCTTCGACCTAAGGGAACATTCCTAGCATGCATCTACGGTTTTGGGACACACAAGTCAAGTTTCGGCTCACGAGCTCATCAATTTATATTTTTTTTAAAGATAAAACCTTTTTTTAGAAAACAAAATAGAATATACCCTTTACCTTGGACGAGCCAACGAGTTCGGCTCGTGCTCGTGCTCGTGCTTGGGCTCGTCATTTGATGAGTCTGATCCGCCCACAAGCTGACTTTCACGAGCCAAGGGGTCGAGCTGACGAGCCCGCTCGACCCATTTGTCACCACTTGTTTCAATGTACAGCATAACTCCTAAGCTCACAACTAAGGCATAATGGAGAGTTTCGGAGTATCGATTATGAGCGTTTTTTAAAGTACTAATTTTAAGCGTTTATGAGTGGTTTTTGTAGCTCTTTTTAAAACTGTCCAACATATGTTTTGGAGTTTATTATCTACTGGTTCTGAAAATTGTTTAAAACAATAAAATTACATATATGTTCCTTAGTGAAAATTTCAGTTTATAATTTCTTGTATGATTTTTTTTTTCATAAGTGATATTTTATGTATAGATAATTTTTTTACATATGAGTTCATGATTAACTTAAAAATTAAATAAAGTTAAATGTTTACTTAAAATTTTAAGTTAGTATTTTTTTACTTATAAACAAATTTTATAATTATAAGTTAATTTTATACTTATAAATAATTTTAAGTGATTTTTTACTTATAAGTAACTTTATATATTTTAGAAGTGGATTTTATCTTGTTAGTAGTATTTTATTTATAAACATTTTTTTTTACATAAAAGTAAGTTTTTATTTATAAGTAATTTTTTAATTATACTATAATTTTTCTTATCCTCCAAGTAATATTTTACTTATAAGTATTTTTAAAGGTATTTTTAATTATAATATAATTTTTTAGCTAATATATTTTATTTACAGTTTAGTTTTAAAGAAAATATATTAGTTGAAAATAATTATATTATACAGGGTAAATTAGAAGATAATATGAGAAAGACCAAAACCCGTCGATTTGATAGGTTGAGAGAATCGGTCAAAATTTCGTTACACCGACTTTGGATAGGTTGGAATAAAAACTCCCAATTAGGCCCCAAGATTTCCTCATGGCCTCTATTTTGTGATGATTAAAATTAGATTTTTAGTAGATTTTGATAAAAAATGATGAAATATGTGGTTAAAAAGTTGTGGATCCTATAAAATATGTGATTAAAATTGATTGTTGATGTTAACTTAGATTAAAATTTGAATTTAAATTTCTACGAAACATGGACTTAATCAGATCTGGTCTAATCAAACAGGGACTTGCTAGGAGAAGTACTAGCCTGGTCAAGACAAAGGTTGAGACCTAACAAGCGGTAATAGTGAAATCTTTCTAACCTGATTCAAGCCTCCTTTTGGAGAGGGGAGTGAAATCAATTGATAAGCGATAACCTTGAAGGAAAAAATGATAATAATAAAAAAGAGCCCAATGAGGATGGCTCTCCCTAACAACTATATGCACCATGTCAATTCATTGTTAAATTACACTTTTTAGCTACAATGTAAGATCCAATGTTCTTATTCTTTATTCATTAATGTATTGGACGAATGCCGAGAAGATCTGGTGATACATATGTTTTCAATATTTGGAAGCATACTTCAGGGTTACGCTTCATGAGCCCTATGATTTATATCGTGCATCGCCATGTATAACAAGGAAAGATGCCCAACAAACTTTGACACCTACAAACTCTTTTACGCAATCCCTTTTTTGGATTTTTCTCAATAAAATTTATTTTTTAAAATGGACTTAAAATGAATAAATGAAAATAATTCCCTTCTCTCAAAGGCTTTCACTTCTTTTCGAGTAAATTGTACAAGAGGAAATACTTTATAATAAATAAAAAAATTACCCCATTTTCATTTTTCAGAACTCATTTCCAATTACATCTTTTGTCATCAAATAATTTCACGCATAAATTTAAAATTTTTCTCTATTTTTTACCACGCATTCTTAAAAAATTCACTATTCCAAAATATATTATTCCAAAAATAGTTTAATAAGCAAGAATGACTAGCGAATGCATTCCAAAATTTTCTGAAAAGAAGGAATGGGTTTCTTGGTTCGTGACAGCGGAGTATGGTATGGACCAAACCCGTGTAAAGCATAACTTCATTTCTGAGTTTCTCTGTAGTTTGTAAGCAAAGTTAAACTAACAATTAGTCCTATCAACTATTCACATGCTATGTTAATATTATATGAGTTGAAGACACTTCATTGTCACGTTCAAGATGCCGACCTCATCGTGTATCGTCCATCTATTCTTGCAAGCCGTCCACTAAAAGTTTATATTGGTTCGAGTATTGTTTAAATTAAATAATGATATGTATCATGTTAATAAATGCGTTCGAAATTTATCATTAATTATAAGTTAATAAAACAATAATTACCGTCATTAAAACTAAGTTCATTCGGTCTCTAGTAGCATCCGAGTGGGAAATATATATTGAAGATTTGAGTTTAAAATTTTACAATCGGCATGTAAAATTGGACTTGATGTCATAGTGTTAAAGACAATTCTTTTTTTACTACCAAAATTATGAAGTGACTTAAGCATCGGAAGTAGGGCGTTCAAGTAAAACTTAGAATTGAATTTTATTTTTAAATCTACAATTGCTATAAAAATTAAAATCTTTGTTGACATCAAAAAATGAATAAAAATCTTCATTTCAATAAGGATAATGCTTTTTGTACACTGGGGTGTGTACACTCCCCTCACAAAAAAGAGGGCCCACCTCGAATAAAAAATTCGTGAGACCCCCTATTGTGAGAGGGGGGAGGGGGGAAGGGGCTGTACATTGGGGTGCATCCCGATGTACGTGAAGCGTGGTCCTTTCAATAACTTCAGCTTCCAATTTGTCGTCAACGTTGACCAACAAAACTTGAGTCGGCCAGCCTAAAAATAATGACCGAAGACCGTTGACTAAGACCAATATATTAAAAAATACAAAAAAGATGGCATCATGCACGAAGCAAATCCAATTGGCACCATTAGCTCGAAATTATCAGATTATTTAATTTAGCCTTCCTATGCAATTTATAAATACTAGCCAAAGTGAAATGGTTGACAAGGGTCGTGAAAGTAATATTTGATCGTTCATTTATTCTTTTGATATAGATGTAAGAGAAATGTAAGTTTTTAAAAATAAATGTTAATTATTATACACGCACGTAAATAATAAAATGTATATTTGAATGTGAGTATTGAAATTACAATTAAATGTATGAATGAAAATGAATGACAAATACGATAGATGAATGAATGTGAATGTTAATTAATTTATAATTAATACTAATGAATATATACGTGACAAAGAATGTTAAATCGTTTATATTAAATTAACATAGTTTAATTTACAATTAAGTGAAATAGATGATAATTAACATACATGGACGTGAATAATGAATTGCATTATTTAATTTGAAATTTTAATTAATATTAATTAAATGAATGTGAATGTTATTTAATTGATAATTAATAATATGTGATTAATTAAATGAATGTGAATGTTAATTAATTGAAAATTAATTATAACATTTATTACACTTTGTAAATTAAATACATATTGAAAAACGAAATATAAGATATTATTGGAATAATTAAATTGAAGTAGGGTTATAATCATCCAAAAAATGATTCTCACTTTATATGATAATTAATGTATTATAGATGATAATATGAAAAAACAACAATGGATTTGTAAATAATAATTAATAATAAACATGAACATGAACATGAACATATATTAAAATTAATATTTAATTATGAGTGAATTTATAAATTACCTGGAAAAGTCAAATCTCAAATAGTATATATCGAATTGTTAAGTAATTGAAATTATAAAGTATTAATCCTTGCTTTAAGGAGCTGCTTAGGAATGTCTTTTTACTAATGATTTTCACTTTTATCCCTTTGAGAGGACCGCTTACATGAAATTTCCATATTTGGAGTTTTGACTTTCTAGATAAAATATGAATCAACAATAATAATTAGTAGAATATCTGGAATTTTTACTTTGGAACCAATTCTCTTCCTCAACAATGTCATTAGGATGGCAATAGGACGGGTCTATCATTCTCACTTCGTCGCGTGAGATATTTTTGTCATCTTGTCTTATCCTCATACTCGATTAGAGCGAGACGAGACATGGCAGCTCCCATGCCCCCATTTATCGTCGTGTTTATTTTTTTTTACTTATTTAATTAGTAAATATTATTACTTTTTTTCATTTTGTTAAAAATAACTTAAATTCTCATTAAAAATGATAAAAAATATTTTATTTTTGTTTGATAAAAAATTTAAATTTGTGATCTAACTTTTAACATGGTGAATACTGAAGTGGGACCATGTTTTCCATATATGTCTTATAACTGCTTTGGGGCAATTACCCCCATCCTATCTCCACACTGTTTACCTAGTTAAGAGGATAATTCTCCCCCCAACCCACATGCATCTATTGAATGAGATTTTTTTGTCAACCCTACCTTCATTTTTAATATATTATAATTAGAATAGTACGTTAAATTTGACGATTACATATTGTCTTTTATGTTAAGAATTTTCTAAATTTTGTGATATAAATAAAAAAAAATTAGAATCTTGTTTCGACCGTGACAATTCCTCAAACATACGTCAATACAAATGGTGTAAAATACTAAAATGCATTCCTATAAATTTCTCAGTGCACTCTTAAATTAAATATTATATAGTATCAACTTAATTTAAATAATAATTTCACTTTTCATATTTCTTACCACTCGACTCCTATCCCTACCACTCACGGCCTCTAACGCGAGGTATTGTAAAGCTGTGATGGTGAAAGGGTGGCGAAAGACAATATTGTATAATCGAATAAAAAAGATAATTTTAATTTTAAATTTCATGATAAGAGTATATTTGGAAATATAATGCAGATTATTTATAATTTTCGTCAAATGTCATGTATTTTGCTACGCATCTAGAAGCTCTTCAATGGAAACTTCATAAGAATTTCTCTAATTACAATAATGTAATATAGTCAATTTCTCTACGCAATTGACCGCAGCCCTGCCTCGTTTGACTTTCAAAAACTTCGTCTATTTCACTCAACTTCCATTTGAAACCTAATCCCGCGCTTACGTGTCCTCGGTATCATCATTATTGGTAATGACTATGGGTGCAAAAGCATTTGTTTGTTCACTTGCTGGGGTCTACATATTCCCCCTACACAAATAGACTCAAAAAGGGGTTTATAAAACATGGAATATATATCGACGCATAATTGGACGATTTGAAAAAAAATAAAATCACAACACCAATTTGTTATTTATCACATGAAAGTGTCCCTCCATCTTTGTCCTTGAGCTTGTTCAACGAGCATTATTCTTTTTGCCTTCCAACAAAATTATTAGCATGCAAAATAATTATCATCAATATCCCTTTTGGGGTGGCCGAGTTGTTGGAGTAGGTGAACGCGGATACCAAATGTCACGAGTTCGAATCCCTTGCCAATACTTCATTGGTCGAGCCAGTCGAACCGGGCTTGCCCAATGCGATTTACCTCTCCTGAGTGGTTTGAGAGACTGCACATGGAGCGGAATTTACCTAATGCGCACTCACAGTAGTCGGACATCCGTCCCTTAAGGGTGGACGAGGCTCCGCTGGAGGATACCAACTGCGGGTTCCTACGTAAAAAATAAATAAATTATCATCAATTATGATTTACGACAATTTTTATCAAGCAACTTCAATTTTTATACATTTATTATTGTATTCATTTTTTACTGTTCGTGAGATTTAGATTATGCTACTTATACATAAAAAAAAGTATATAAGGGATTACATAAAACGATGTGGTGGAAAAAATTTGGATGAAACAGTTGATTTTACTATAAATTAGCAAATGATACAGTACTAATTCATTATGTAGAGATTTATATAGATCCGTTAGATTTTTACCATTGACACGTATCTACAAGACAGTGGCTTAAAAACGAGTTACCCATACAAAATGCTGGGACAGACATGCTAAAAGTGAATATTTTTGAAAGAAGCACATGGGGGCAAAGTAAATTAACGTTAAAACGGTTCTCGAAGTTGATAATTCCTCGTGGACCCATCTGGTTGAAGATTATGCTATAGTTTGTCTCGTGCTTAGTATTGTTTGTTGCTGTGGATAGATTCAAAGGTTCCAAAATTTTCAAATTTCGAAAAAGGACTGCAACTAACGTTTTACAACCTCCCCTTAATATAAAATTTCTCGAACTTCGAGCCATCACCCTCCGCCAAAGTGCTCTACTAATTTCCAGACAAAATTAAAAGGAAAACTGCAATTTTGGTCCCTAACCTATTGTTCAATCAACAATTTGATTTCTAACCTTTTAAAAATCGGAGTTAGTTCTCAGTTCAGCTTTACGAAGTTGGATTTTGTTTTTTCTAATTTGGGTCGATATCTAGAAATTCGAATTAACATATGTTTTTAGGCCAACGTCTTGGAAAGTAATTTTTCAACAGAAACAAAATTCTTATACAATATTTCTTCACCCTCATAATTTTTCAACACACAAAGTTAAGAACAATTAACGTTCAAAACACACAAGTTAATGGCTAGTCTCTTTAAATTCACACAATTCTAGATGCACATAATTTTTTGTCTGAATTACATTATCTTAATGTCAAGCACACTTCTTGTCAACGCACACACTTGAACTTTTTTGACAAGTTTCCTTCTACTATTTAAATATTATTCTTACACCTTAATATTTATTTTTTTGATCTTTTTCTTTTCATTTTGTTTCAAACAAGAATTCTATTTTCATTTTTCATAATATAATTTTCTTCTTAAATAAATTTGGGTCAAAACAACACAAATAATTAGGCGAAGGTTTGATATTTTTTGTCTTTGGATGAGGCTAACTTACTATTCTGAAAAATAAATTGAGGATTAATATTATAATTTTCCCAAATTATTTCAGGGCCATATCAATCCAAAAACAAGAATCAAAATATGTTTGAAAATAGGGTAATTCCTTTATCGAAATTATTGGCAACGAATTTGAGATATTACAAGAAAATAAATTTGGACGCAGTCCACATAGCGTGAGGTAGGTGAACTTGAAGTCAACTATTTCTCGCGGAGAATTTTTTTTTTCCTCTATATAATAATTATCAGTATTTGACACAATTTTTAAATTAATAATTAAAATTTTGACAATATAAAAATGTACTGTGTAATTGAAAAGAAAAAGGGAAATTTATAAAATAAATACAATTTAAACTTGTAAAGATTTCAAAACAGAAGTTGGATAAAAGTTATTTGAAATTTGATTCAGAATAAGCTTATTATTAATAGTATATGAATTTCATAAGAGTAGTGTCATGGCGCTGACTAAGCCAAATGAATTTTACACTAATATTTAAAAGAATATTCCAGCTCATTTTCGCTCCCTAATTTGATTTTTCATTCCTTTGTGGAAAAGGAGAATTTACAATTTCCTTGAAATAGCCGGCTCAGTCTCAACAGTTTCTCCGTGTTCAACTCGCGCGTTATCGTACGAAGGAGACAAATCAAACAACACTGGTATATATTTAGCGAGCGAGAGAGAGAGACCAACAAAGAGAAAATAAGCAGCAGCCCCAGTTTCGAGAGTTTCCTTTGAAAAGTTTCTTGTTCAGATTGATTTACAATATAACTTCGATTTTTCAAACAATTATCGTGAGCATCGATTCTTTTTTTTTTTTAATTATTATTATTATTGGAAGATCCTCGACTTGGCAACTAGGTTTTACTTTGACGGATCTTGGGAGAGTTAATTGACCGGAATTATTTAGTTTGAATCCTGATTAATTGACGAGTGAAATTTGAGAAGAATAGAGAGTTCTTCTTTACAGAGAATGAAGGTTGTTGTACTGTAATATGGCCCTATTGTTGTCTGTTATATACATAGAAGAGATGTCGCTTTACATCGGTCGCGAGGCTTCAAAGGTTCGTTTTTCCTCTGCACTTCTCTCAGCGATTTTTCTTATTTTAATTTATTTGTTAGTTTGATTAATACTACTTTTGGGGGTGTTTTATTGATTTTTTGTTGATGAATAGTTGTGGAAGAGATTTTGTGCGGAAATTACTACCGAAATCAACCTTCTCGCAGAAAATTGGAAGTATATTCTAGGGGGTCTCATTTGTCAGGTTTGTGTACATATGTATTTTGATCTCCACCTATTTTTCGATATGAAGTTTTACGATGATGATAATTTGGTGGAAGACCTTAAGATTGTCTTCTGATGTGTTTTCTGTGAATCAAATAGCCTTTGTTACGTTGCTTAGTGGGTAAGCTGTAGCTATTTCCAGATTGTTCTTGTCATTAAATTCGACTTCAATTAACTACTTTCTGATTTGAGTGACGTGAACATGATGTGCTATGTGCTTTACAAATTAGTCTTTGAATAATTCGTAATTGTGCTTTTTTTGCAACATCATTAAGCAAAGTAATGGGGCTTTCTTGTGATAGACCTAATCTGGTGTTATCTGGCCACATATAATAAAGGAAATATTTATTCTCCATTCCATTTAAGTTTGACAGATTACAACTGTTCCAGCAATAATTTTGCTTATTTTTCTTTGCTTTTCTTCCCTGTTATAGTTTGTTCGAAATGCATAAGATGTGAAATCTATCTTTATCTTTTTTCTTCAGTACATACACGGACTAGCTGCTCGAGGAATTCATTATTTTCATAGGCCAGGACCAATACTTCAGGATGTTGGCTTCTTTCTACTTCCGGTGAGAATTATATATTTATGTATTTTCATTGGATATCACTACTGATGAGATGCCTACTCACTTTCCGGCTTTACTCATCTCAAACGTTTGGAACTATTATAGGAGCTTGGACAAGACAAAGCTTACATCAGTGAAACTGTATTTACATTCGTCTTTCTATCATTTGTCTTGGTAAGTTTTCTCATTTACTGGTTTTAACATTTACTTCCTCCAATTGTTGTTCTTTCAAGTTTTCCTTCATGTATTGATTTTGGTTGATGCTTTGGTGCAGTGGACTTTCCACCCCTTCATCTTGAAGAGCAAGAAAATTTACACCGTCCTAATATGGTGCAGGGTCCTGGCATGTTTAGTTGTAAGTGAAACAATAGAAAATCATTTACCCCCTTCGCTTCCAAGATGAATGTTTGTGGAATCATCGCAATTATTGATAACTCTTTTTGTTGGAAACAATAGAAGTGATTTAATCTTGTCATCATAATGGTTCCCTCTTTGTACTTCACTGCAGGCTTGTCAATTTCTTCGGATCATAACTTTCTATTCTACTCAACTTCCTGGTCCTAACTATCATTGTCGTGAGGTAAAAATAATCAGAATCTGTTCTGATCTTGCATTTTGTTTGGCATTTATCCCAGACGTAAGATGCAATTATTTGCTCTAACTTCTCTCTTTAATTTTTCTCGTAAGCTGTAAAATTTAAATTGGAAATTTGTTTACACTATAGGGCTCGAAGCTTGCCAGGCTGCCACTTCCTGACAATGCTGTAGAATTCTTCTTAATTAAATGTAAGACAGGGTTGCATTTATTATTTCCCTTCTTGCTTTCTAATTTATATTTTTCATTTTTGTCACTCATCTGTATTTTTATGAATTTGCAGTTCGTGGTGTGCTTTATGGATGTGGAGATTTAATATTTTCATCTCACATGATTTTCTCCCTGGTCTTTGTGCGGACGTATCACAAATATGGCACACGGAGGTAATTAGTTGAACGATATCATATTTTATACACTTTTGACTATTGGCAGGGTTAAGGTCGGGATGTAAAGCTAATGCTTCTTTTGTTTAAATTTAATGGCATCATTTTGGTTTTAGGATGCTTCAAAATAATGGCTAAGTAAATTGATATATTTACACCAACTTCCCAATGCCTCACCCTATCTACTCTCCTCTCTCCAAAACTTAAACCACATATCCAAGTGTCGGCATGTCTATGGGTGGAAGAGGAAGAATATCAGTAGTCATTTTTTTTCCCTATGATTTCTAACTAACTCAAATTAATTATATTCAAATCGAAATACAGATTGTGTTAAGGCTGTAAAAAGCAAGAAAATTCTATTGAAGTTTTTGGTGTTCTATATAGAAAACTAAAAAATTATCGAAGATTTCTCAGTGGATTTTTACCCATAAAAGTATTTAAGTAAGTTGAAATTCTTTGGTGACGCTGTGCTATAAATTGATCTATTTTAACTTTTTAACTAAATATATAGAGTAAATTGGAGGTTCTTAAAACTTTTGCAGTGGTAGACATTTTTATTTTTTTTTTGGAAAAATCTTTTCCAAGGAAATCCAAATTTCTGAACCAAGATCATTCTTTCCTCTGGAGCTACATTCTGGACTCAGGCAATAATTACCACTATTATGTTTTGACTAAAGCTTTATTTTGTGGATGGGACTTTTGCACTACATTTGGGTGTAGGTAGATGATTTGGAGGAATTAGGGTAAAAGTTACTCACCTACCTAATTCTCTTACTATGCTACAATTTTCAATAATTAAGATAATTGGTTTCTTTAATGTGGAATGAATTAATTGGTCATATTGAGACAATTTAAGATGGGGACATTCGCAATGTTTTAAGAATATACTATTTACCAGAGGTTGACGTGTTTGAAATTTGGCGTGCTCAATAACATTTATCAATGTCCAAGGTGTTTAAAGTTGGACTATGTTTGAATGTAAATCACGGGAACATAGGCGGGTGAGAAGAGCTCCCATTTTTGGAGGTTTATATTGTGAGGAAAAACTCATCCTTCCCCAAATTGTGTAATTTACATGAAGTTATTGTTTTTGTAAAGAAAAAAGGAAATTCACTATAAATGAGTGCTACTTTATCTGGTTTTACGTTTGTTGGAAGTTTCAATAAAATTCTTGATGTGGTATGGCAGGTTCATCAAGCAGTGTGCTTGGTTAACTGTTGTGATTCAGAGCTTGTTGATTGTCGCCTCCCGCAAACACTACACAGTTGATGTTGTTGTGGCATGGTAAATACATTAAGTCCTCGTTTGGCCCTCATTATTTGATATTATAATTTTTGGAATGATATTTTTTTAAGGTGTGGTTAAAAAAGAAGGAAAAAAATATTGGATTTACAAGTTATAATTATTTTATTGGTGAATGTTTGGTTAATAAGAAGTGAGAGAAAATCTGATTATAATTTTAATGGGGCCCAAACGGGGGCTAAATTATCCGCAATATTTTATTTTGGAATTTGTACTTCTTAAAAGTTGTCTAATATATTTCCAATACTTGACTATGTTTCAGGTATACTGTTAACTTAGTTGTGTTCTTTATCGAGAAAACATTGCCAGGTTAGTGTTTGCTTATTCTTTGGATGGCCGATATTTGCTGTTGTTGGACACACCACCTCTGACAATGTTTCTATGTCGTGTAGAATTGCCTGATCGCTCTAATTTGGGCCCACTACTCCCGTTCACCAAAGATGGCTGGGCGAAGGAAGAGAATCACAAACTTTTGAATGGAAATTCTGGAGATTCGGCTGAAAGGGTACTAATATTCACCGTTTTTCTTTGTATTTTACTCACTTGGCTGTCATTTGCCTATGGTATAGCGTTTTCTAATATATAGTTCCATGCTTTTCAGAGGCCAAAGACTCAGAGCAATGGCAAGATCATGGAAAATGGAAATTCACTGCATGTTGAAACAGCAATTAATGGCTTATAGATTATGGTTATTGAAGAGACAGCATTGCAGTAATTTAAGTTGCTCGCTGCTCTCTCGGTTTACTATTTGGTCTTTGGCGAATCATGTCTGCTGTTCTTCAGAATCGGTAAACCTCATTTGTAATCTAGAAATGGAGTTTGGGTTATGCTTTTCAATGTTTTAATAGTCCTGCTCCTTAGGTTGATTGCAAAGTGCAAAGTGTCGCCATTAAAATTCATATCTTGTCATGAAACTCCAGTTATTTTTAATTGCTTCAATCATTTTTTTTCCTCGAGCCTCTTAAATATTTTATTCCACTATTGTTTTATAGAATGAAATACTTCACTTGCCTACCGTTAAGAAGACCCAAAATAAGAATAAAAAAAAGGCCTTAACTGCAGAGAAAGATTAAAAGTTTGTTCATTTTATTTTATTACATAATCATTTTTTTGGTGGTGGGGTTGGGATATAGTAGGATTTTGGTTGTTTGTTTTCAGTAAGTAGGATGATGTTTTCTTTAGGCCGCATCAGCATGGTGTTGATGCAATTCAGTGCCTTTTGTCCCCCTACCCCACGTCCTACTTGTGTATGGTTTATGGTATCCTAACTGTGTAGCAAGTTTTTCCATTTAAAATGGAGATCATTCTTACCTACACATGGAAGAGAATTGACTTTGTACTCCATTGGAAGCTTGGCCCTCTGTTTTAAATCCACGACTCGAAACTTATCTTACCGACATAGGATAAGATCCTTGCAATCTACTATTTCATTAAAAAATGACATCCGCATGTCTATACACTTGAAGAATGTTTGGGATGACTTATCTTAAAGATAAGCAACAAACGTTTAGCTTATTTTTAATGTGGATCTATCTATATTCAAAATAATTTAACATAAGCCACCCCAAAGAATGTTCCTATTCTTCTATTGGAAGTATTCATCTTCACATCTTTATTTAGTATCGTATTGGGTTGAACTCATTTCTTGTAAAGGAAGAGTGCTCATATGATTATGAGCACACAAATTAGACCTTGACTTGATTTGGAAAGCAACCGGATTGCAGTTTCACAAATTAATGTGGATTCAACCGTTCAAGGACATGAACGGGAAATGGTACAAACATTTAGCCCCGTTTGACAACTATTGTTTTGGGAAAAAAGAGTTTTCAATAGTAATTTATAAGAAAATGTGTTGTTAAAAGTTAGGAAAAAAATTTGATTTGCGTGCATAATATTTTAGTTTGAACGTGTGGTTGAAAATGAGTATCTATCAAAAAGAGTTTGAGAATAATGGTTGCCAAACACGGGCTTAATGCATTGGGACAAGTAGATGCAAAAAACCTTCAATAATAAGATAACAGTCAAGAATTAGGCTCTCTTTTTCAGGGGCTTAATAATCTGGACCAATTCTATATGAATGATTTTGAATTGGCTTATTAGGCAAACATCAGAAATCGGACCAGTACCTAAGACTAATTTTAATCTATTTAAGTTACATGTCTTCCACAATTAACAGACCACCATTTTGTTGGCCTGTAAAGTTAAAAATCAGTTTTACCTAACGGTGATTGTATTTACTATGCTTCATAGTTCGAAGTATTGGTGAACGTAACCTAAAGGAAAATGCTAAAATTATGCGACGTCATACTAAAATAAAAAAACATAGCTACATATGAGAATATATGTCGAGAATTAGAAGCTGTGCTGATTAAAGATGAATCAATAGAACCACGACTAGATTGTTGTATGTACATGGCTCAAGTGATCAAGTTTTCATGAAAGTTTACCAACACAAGGGCTTTGCTCGTACGTATTGATTGCATATTGTTATGTTGCTTGGAAATTTTCAACTATTTAGCGATCAAAATTGACCAGCACAAGCAAAGTCGTTTGTAATTTTAAGAAAAGCAGTACAAGGCAGCAGCTCCCATCACAAGTTTCACGGGGTGCCTTTCTTCTTGACACAGAAAGGGACACCGTGCGGCAGTAGTCTGTTCCGCTAGACTACCTTCCGCCTACTCTCGGTCGTTTCGGGACGAAAGTAAAATTTGATCACAATTTGTAGAAAACGTGCAACATGAAATTGAAAGACATTGGAAACAACTTGATCATTGATTGCTTGAAAGCTAGAAATTA
>CAIGRP010105734.1:0-26561 GCA_903798385.1 Fraxinus cuspidata | reverse complement strand
TCCACCTAGTTTGAACGCTCATCCAACGCTTTAAGAAAAGCTCTCATTCTAACTTTTCAATAAGCATAGTTGCTTCCGTCGAAAAATAAAGGCAGGGACAAGGACTCACTCATCTAAAATAAAATAAAGGGTTAGGAATTGAAATAGGGCTCTGATACCAATTGAAAAATACAGGAAGTTCGACCCAAACTACACCTAAAGGGGGGTGAATATGTGTAATTGCGGAATAAACAAATTATAATTAACCAGCAACAAGTCACTAATTAATTACCTCTAGATTATTATGCAATCAGTTCAATTATCCTATATTTGAATACCGCAGAATATAAAAACAATAAATAAAGCAAAAAATAACGCACGGTATGATCACGGAGAAACCTTAACTAGGTAAAAACTCCAGGCACTTTGCCAGTCAACAATCCAATATAAACGATTTATAACTTATAGTCTACTAGACTAGACGATAACACGTACTATCTAATTTTCTGACTACAATTCCAGCAGTTCTTTTGAATTTTGTGCTCCTGCATCAACTCCCAACTACAGTTTCCAAAGCTCTCCTGGATTGTGCTCTTGCAGTAACTCCCAATTTTGGGAAATCGTCTATCTTTTATGGATTCACAAAGAACACCGCGTTAATCAACGACTGGAACTCCAATCACATTCCCTTAATCTTTAAAAACTCTGACAGATATGAAGTAGTAGTTTGGTATTTGAATTGTGAAATTGATGTTTTTCTCACTGCCAAGAACATATCACTATGTGAATAATGAATGTTGAAGAGTAATTGATGAAGAGATATGAAAATCTAAGTGTTTGCTCAATGATAAATCCTACAAAAACTGTTCTGTGGCGTTTCGTATATAAAGGTTAGATTAAGGAATGAATGGGTCGGACAAAAAGTCTTTAAAAATAAATTAAAAAATTCTTGAATAGCACTGTCGCTCGAGCGAGGGCTGAGCGGAAATCGAGTGATAGGTTGTTGCTCGAGCGAAGGGGAGACGACAAGCTAGCGACGGTGTTACTATTTCTGACGCTCGAGCTAAGTCTTGGTGACAGTCTAGCGAAATTTCGACTCCATTTTTCCTTCTTTTCCATTCTCGAACCCTAGACCTAATATAACACAACTTTCTACTATTTGCACATTACTCCTTAACTTTTATAACATATCAATTTAAGTCCATTTTGTTCACAGACTTGCTAAATACATTAAATACCTAACAACCACCATCGTCACCACGACCAAAGCTCATAATCCGAACCCTGGTAATTATGCAACAGATTATCTACCACGAGTAGGCTCACCTCATCATCCCCGTCCTTCATGGTATCGACATGGCAATCTAGTAATGCAGCAACGAAGTGAAAACAAAGGATATCTCTTACAAATCGTATGCTGTTGAAGGCAAAGTGAAGGTTTCTATATGTAACAGCTTCCGTTGGGCCAAGAATAAATACTCCTCTATTGTGCATGGCTATTAATTAAATGTGTCATTTACATTGCAGACTATAAAATGTGCAGCACAAGGCTCATGCTTTTGACATTTTTTTAGGCGAAAGAAGAATCATTTCATTAAACTATCGTCATCGAAAGTTGGGATAAACAGTGGAATATAACCGATCTAACTTTGTATAGTTGGGGAAGATGTAACAAAGGCTGTACAGAAAGCTTGTGCTTTTAACTAATTAAATTCTCTTGGACCAGGTTAGTTTTTGTTTCTTTAATTCAGAAGATACTATGAGGTGCTCGAAAATTATCAAAGTAGTTGAATAAGAGGACCATATAAAGGAACTTAGATAGTTGTAACCATATTTATTCCTTGTTATGTAGTCTTTATTATATTGTAGTTATCTTTAATATATATTTTTTAATCTTTATTATATTTAACTAGTTGTTAATAATATGTTGTAACAAGAACTATCCTTAGCCACTGTATAGTCTCTATAAAAGACATAATTGAGTATGAATACAATTAACTTCTGCAATTCTTTATGGTATCAGAGCACTTTATACTCTAACGAGATTTTCTTTCGATCCTCACCAATTGTCAACACTCATGGACAAACTGGTGGTGACTCTTCCCTTGTTACCATCAATGTAGGCTCTTAGCTTCCTTTGAAGCTCACTCCTTCCAACTTTGCTTCTTGGCATGCTCAATTGATGTCTCTCCTCATTAGCTACAACCTCCTGAGATATATTGATGGTTCCATCGTATCCCCCTCAAGAACAGTTCCTGCCAATACCTCATTCGATGGTACCGTTACTAAAGGTGCCCCAAATCTAGCCTTTTGGCGTTGGTTTTGAGTCTTGCCTCTATTTCTAAACCAGTAATGCCTCTCGTTGCGACTTCATCTACTGCTCATGATGCTTGGTCTAACTTACAATGAATGTATGTCAATCGTTCATGCACCCATGTTATGCAACTTAAGGAGGAGTTGACTCTCATTCAGAGAGTCTTGTTCTATCTTAGAATAGCTTCATGCCATCAAAGTCATTGTTGATGACCTTGTAGTTATTGATTGTCATGTTTCAGTGGATGATATCATTTTTTAAGTTCTAAATGGCCTTAGACTTGAATTTTCAGATATTCCAGTCCCTATTCGAGCACGTGAGACCTCTCTTAAGTTTGAAGAACTTCATGACATACTTGTTGGTCATGAAAGCTACTAGAGACGTCTTGAAGCTTTATACAGAGCCTTGGTTGATACTGCCAATACCATTCAACGATGTTCTCCTCCCTCCAAATACAATTGCATCTAATGCTCCACTAATGGTAATACACATTAGCACCATAACACCAATGGCTGCTCTGGTTACAGGGACAAATCTAACCAACCTCTGACTATTTGTTAGCTGTGTGATAAAGTTAGGCATTCGGCAAAGGCTTGTTGCTAAATTCCTAGAGAGAAATCAGTACATTGTGCCACTACTAGCAATTCTAATGACAAAAAATGGCTTGTAGAATATGCTGCTTCCCACAACATCACATGCGATCTTGCTACTTTACATGTACATTCGAAATATGATGGTTCAGATTAAGTAGTTATTGGCGATGGCTCAGGTTTACGAGTCATGGACGTTGGCTCTATGCCTCTTCCATCTTCTTTCAAGCTTTTTACGTTAACGAATACACTTTGTGCCAAATATTCACAAGAATATTAATATATGTTCATAATTTTACACGTTCAAATAATATTTTTCTTGAGTTTCACCCTTTTATTTATTTTTTCTTAAGGATCGGAGCACGTGGGCAACTCTGTTTCGCGGTAAATGTCAAGATGGTGTCTATCCAATGCCAATGGCTTCTCCTACTAATAATATTTGGTTTTAGCACTAGTTGGTGAAATAACAACAACCAATACTTGGCACAAACGGCTTGGGCATTCATCAAATAAAATTGTTGATTTTTCTCTTCCAGTTCTAATGTCTATGTCTTCTCCTACAACACTTTGTACTACTTCTCAATACAATAATTGTCGTAAATTACATTTTTCTTCCACGTCTCTTAAAAGTATTCATCATCTTGAATATATTTACAATGACATTTGTGGGGCCTACGTCTTGCTATTCAATTGATGGGTATCGTTTTTATGCATTGTTTGTTGATCATTTTACAAAATATTGTTGGTTGTTCCAATTCGTTGCAAATGTGATGTTCACACAATTTTTATCCAATTAAAAGGGCTTATTAAAAAATAATTTTGTTTTCTCATCAAACATTTATATTCGGACAATGAAGGGGAATATTATGCTCTTTGCCAATTTTTAACAAATAATTCAATTAGTTGGCTTACTACTGCCCCTCATACACCACAACAAAATGGTACGAGTAAGCATCAGCCTCGTCACATTGTTGAAACTAGTCTCACCCTCTTGACTAATTGGTTCTATGCAATTCAAGCTGCAGTTTACTTAATAAACCTTATGTCCCCTTCCATTTTACAAAATAAAAGTCCATTTGTATGTTTGTTTGATAGTCACCCTGATTACAAGAAGTTGCGCATTTTTGGTTGTCAATGTTTCTCATGACTTCAACTTTATACCACTAGTAAACTTCATCCAAAATCAACATTGTCTTTTTCTCGGCTATTTAAACTCTCAAAATGCTTATAAATGCATGGACCTCACTATATCTCGCATCTATTTATCTAGGCATGTAATCTTTGATGAGTATGTTTCTCCTTTTCATTCCATTGCCCATGTTTATGTGCCTTCTTTGCCAATTTCAAGTGCTAACACTCAAGACTTGGTTATGCCAGCGGTGCCTCCTATTGGATTTACATCACCTACTATGGTAATTGAGATTGAAAATCCTCATTCGACTTCAATTCAAACTCTTCAATCTCCAACAATACCTTTCCCCACTACCCATTCCAAACTTTGTCCTCTCACTCGCACACATCAAATGACTGCCAGGTCCATGAATAATATTCGTAAACCTAAACACTTGTACCTTGCCACAAAACACCCTCTCCTTCAACCATTGAGCCAACTTGTATTTCCCAGGCTTTGAAAAATCCAAAATGGTAGTGAGCAATATCTGAAGAATTCACTGTGGTCAAACATGGAATTTGGTCACTTTTCCCATCTAGTTCCAACATCAAACCAGTTGGATGCAAATGGATTTTTCGTGTTAAGCACAATCCTGATGACAGTATTTCTCACTACAAAGCACGGCTTGTTGCTAAGGGCTTTCATCAGTGACCTGGTTTTGATTACAATGAAACATTCAGTCCCGTTGTTAAGCTTGTAACCATTAGAGCTGTTCTCTCTATTGCAATTCACAAAAATTGGCCACTTCATCAACTTGACACTAACAATGCATTTCTGCAAGGCTGGCTTCAGGATGATGTTTTCATGGTTTAGCCATCGGGGTTCATCGATCCAACTTTGCCCACTCATGTATGCCATTTGGAGAAGTCCTTGCACTATCTAAAACAAACACCTCGTGCGTGTCAGGAATTGAGAAGCTGTCTAATTCAGTTAGGTTTTCAGTATTCCAAGTCCCACTCATTTCTATTCATCTATAAATGTGATGGAGTTATATTATTATTCCTAGTCAATGTGGATGATTTTAATTACTGGTGGTGATCCTCTTGCCATATCTAGAGTGGTTAACCAGCTTGGTAATCGCTTCTCCTTGAAGAATCTTGGCCTTTTAAATTACTTGGTGTTGAAGTAGTTCATGTAACAAACATGTTATTTTTATCCCAACAAAAATACATCCGTGAATTTCTTCTTCGTGCCAAATAGATGGTGCAAAGGCTGTTATGACTCCTCTCGCTACCAAGGATGTTCTTTGTTCGAGAAATTTCGCAAACGTACAGATCATGACAGGTAATAAAGTGGATTTATCAAATCCGAATATCATCACACAGAGAGTACTATCTACTATAAAGTTTTAAACTAACACAGCTTCAATTTAAATTAAACTGGTAACTAATGATCAAATTAAATTGTGTTTTCTAAACGAATTTTTAATAAATAAAATAACAAACTCAAAATTAAAACTGTAGGTAAGATTACGTGATTAGATAGCTAGAATTTCTGATTTTAATTAGGTTATTTAATATACATTTAATTCCAATTCATTCAATCATTTTTCATACGTGCCATTGATCGATTTAACCTAATATACTTAGTGATCTCTCTCAAGCAACACTAATCATATTCATATGCCCGAACTTACTATATCTTTATGTAAATTCACACACATATGAACGCATTTAACTATTGGAATTCAACATGGATTGCATAGTCTATATCTCGAACTCTTATAATTTGTTATCCCTAAGTCAATCATTTGTTACACAGACAATTAAAGTATTAAACACACAATAATTAATTAACAAATATTAAAATTGTATGAAAATCTTGAAATTAAAAATATAATAAAAACATTAAACTACATCATCCATCATAACAATAAAAGTATTTAGTCACTTATAACGTTGAAATTAAACACACAAAAGTGGAAAGATATCACCAAAAATTGACGAAATGTGAATCTTCTCGTGTGTGCCGTCTCCTTTCGTTTGTGTACTTGTGTGTATATATTGATTTCATCACTTGTTTCTCCACTTAGTTGTTGGATGTGTGTTGCGTGTGCATAGTTAAACAATTCGAGCCTGTGTTTTTCTTCTCTCCAAGCCGTAATATTTGACTTCTTCATTGCCTCTTTCTTTTCTTTTTCTTTTCTCCATGTTTCCTCCTGTGGCTGTGTATGTGTGTGTGTGTATCTTTTCCACAAAAGCTGACGATATGTGCGTGAATAAATCGTCGCCTCCTTTGCCTTTGCCTTTGCTTTTGCTTTTTCTTTCTTTTTTTCAATTGGCTACCGCCTCTCCTTCTTATTGTGTGTGTGTGTGTAATATAACAAGGTAAACATGTCTCTTTTCTAAATTTCAGTCCAATGTTCTCTTTGTCTATATATTTAATCTCAAGTCCCCAAATTTTGTATTTGATTAGAAGTCCAAATTGAGACCCAATTAATTTAATGATTGCTTCCAAGTCCTCGTACTATGAATTTTTCCCTTTTTCAGCTATTTTGCATTTTTTACTTCAATTCTTCATTAAACATAAAGTTTTACATATAAAATACAATTTAACATAAATTAGGTAGAATTTAATTCAAATGATAATAAAATATCGTGATTTAGAGCCTTGAATAAGTATAAAAACTACACTTATCATTATTCGACTTAATGATGGTTCTCCTCCTACGGATCCCACGGAGTATCTTCACCTTATTGGTGCCCTTCAATACTTGTCTCTAACTCGGCCAAACATTTCCTTCTCGGTGAATACATTAGCTCAATTCATGCATCAGCCTTCTCTTGTTCACCGGACTGCTGTAAAATCGAGTTTTGCGCTACTTAAAGGGCACTCTTAATCATGATATTATGCTCAAACGCACTGGAAATCTTACTCTTTTTTGGTTTTGTTTATGCAGATTGGGCTGAAGACAGGGATACCAGATGCTCCACGTCTGATTATCTCTTTTTTGTGATTGTCCTATTTTATGGAGCACTCGTAAGCAACGTGTTGTTGCTCGTTCCTCTACCGAAGTAGAATATAGGGCTCTTGCTTCTGCTACTTCAGAGCTGATATGGATTTGTTCTTTGTTTTATGAACTTGGCATTCCTATACCAAAACCCCTTTTTTTGTGATAATATTGGTGCAACTCAGTTAATTCTTAATCCAAATCTTCATTGGAGGATAAAACGTATAGTTGTTGATCTTGGTTTCGTTCGTGATCTAATCTCCAAAGGAATTTTACACATTTCTCGTGTTAGCATACACGATCAACTTGCGGACCTCCTCGCCAAAGCTCTTTCTCGATAGAGATTTCAAACACTGTGCACCGAGATTGGCTTATCTCATTGCTCGCCTATCTTGAGAGGGCGTATAAAGGATCCAGATAGTTGTAATCATATTTATTCCTTGTTATCTAGTCTTGGTTATATATATTTTTGTTATCTTTATTATATTTGAATAGCTGTTGATAATCTGTTGTAACAATAATTATACTTCGCCAATGTATAGTCTACATAAGACACAATTGAGTATGAATAAAATTAACTTCTGCAATTCTTTAGACCACTTGTCATTTGTTGTGTTTGTTTTAAATTATTCACATCCAAATTCATGTATGTGTGTGCGTGTGTTAAGCTTTTGTAAAAATTACTTACATGACAAATGGTAATTTTTTCATATAAGATGATAATCTTCATGTTATTTTAATTCCAGAGAAGATTTTGGAACATTTTTTATTCAAATCTTAACCCAAATTTGGTTCAACTAAAAAATTTGATTAAAATCTAAGTCTAAATCAACGATTAATTTTAGTGGAAATTACATGGATTCAGAGATTTGAATATTTCATTTCATAAATCATAGATTATGTTTTTTAATTTCAAAAGTCAGATGTTTTGGTAAATAATTAATAAATATAAAATAAATATATTTTCTAAATATAAATATCATTTTTTAGGAGAGAGAGAGAGAGAGAAAAGAATACATATCAAACTGGAGAGAGAAAAATATATATATATATATATCCAAAATTAACTCCATAATTACATGAGAGTTGAAGAAATCCTCCCACGTTAAACCTCTTATTCTTCAACAACTCCACGTTCATCTTTTCCATAAATAAATTAAGAAAAACACTCATTCACACAAAGGTGCACAAAGTTTCGAGGCCCCGATACAAGTCACAAACCCCCTAAAACGCGAAAACATAGTTCTTAAAAGGTAAATCAATTGTGTAATTAATTTAGTTAATGGGCAATATGTATATAAAATTTATTGGGTGTTTATTGTTTGGGTAGTCACAATTTTTTAGAATTTTAACCTCAATTTTCCGGAAATGAGATTAGAGGGATTTTGACCTACTTTTGGGTGAAATGAACTCACATCATATAATCTATGAAATATATGTACAATCGGACCTATGTAATTTTTAAGACCATTTTGGTGTCTTTTGTGACCAGCCGTGTCTTGTGACTTATAGTCGGACTATGACCAATTTTGTGAATAGAAACGCGTTTTACGTGTTTTATGTGACCCATTATGTATTTGAGACAAATCATGTGACAGTAATATGACTATTTTTGCATATAATTTGTGACCTTAATTATATGTAATCCATGTAGAGTCGGTGATTAAATAGTTGTATGTAACATACGTAATCAAATATTGATGTATGTTTGTTACTTTTTTAATCTATTACAGGAATACGAGTATATTATACCGAAAGCTTTATGATGTCTCGGTAAAATTCTTACAAATGAGCGAGGCTAGATATAACCGCACTGCTCTATAAACGCCGTGAAATCAATAAGGCCGCCAATGGGAGAAAAGAAAAAGTCGTGGGGGTATAGTTATAGAATGAGATTTGATATTATGTATGATAATCGATGACACTGTGTAATGCAAGTGAACTTTGTACTTCTCGTTTTGTATAGAAGAATACGTTTGCAGTTTTATGAAAGTTTATTTCATGATTCATAGTATTGTGGTTAAATCTGATTTTCATAGGTCATGCTTATTCCATTTCATTAGTTATTTAGATTTCGTATACAGATACTCCTTTTGAAGTCGCAAATATTTATTCAAGTCATATATCAAGTATTGTATTCATGTCATAGCTCATATTCTTGTACTCACGGGCCACAATTCACAAGTCACGGGTCATCTGTTGTGTGTGGGTCACAAAATTGTAATTTGATGTCACATACCCATTTTTTTGGAAATCACATATACAATACTGACTACATGTTACAGATCATTAATGTATAGTCGCAGTTTTTCACGTCACACATCAAGTATTAATGTATACATGTTTGTTACATATTATTTTCAAGTCATGGTTCAAGTCACTGAATTTTTTTCTTGGAAGTCACATACCAAGTATTGCTTCCAAGTCATAACTCATATTCTTGTACTCACAGGTTACAATTAACTAGTCACATGTCATCTATTAAAGTCACATGACATTGTGAGTAGGTCATAGAATTCAATTCATCAATTTTGCAATTTTTTCTTCAACTGTCATTATATATCGACTTGTGATGTGATATCTCTTATTAATATCAATTTCGACGATGTCGAGACAGTAGATTATAGCTAGATACATTTCTTATTATTGTCTCATGTTGAGTGAATAATTGTTGCGTAGGGATGTATAATATTAAGTAAGAATTATTTTTTGAAAGATTTTAACCCTATATTTAATTATTTCAATAGTATCTTACTTCTCATTTTTTATAATATGTAATAAATATTACAAAATTATAGTCGTGTGATTTTTTTGTTATTAATTTTTAATTAATTAATATTAACATTAATCTAGACTCAATTAATTTTGATTTCATGAATCTCGATATGCATGAATTTAGAGTTATTATCGATGAATTTATTTCTATCCATATATCTAAGAATTTTAATGAATGTTCAAATTCATGTATTAACAATTAATTATTATGTATCAAATGTAGTATAAAAAAAATGGTGTATATATATATATAGTTGAGAAATTATGAACTTAATCTTAAATTTGAAATGGATTATAGTTAATGTCGGAATTATGAATTTTTTCCTTAATTTAAACCATACATTTTGTGGAACTCACAAATTTTCAACCATACATTTCATCAACTTTTATCAAAATCTACTAAAAAAATATTTTTTATCTAAATCAAACATGATTTAATGTTTAATTAAATAAATGAGCCACACATGCAAATGTACGATAATTTTCGTGTAAAAGTAACGAATTTTTTAAAGAAAAATTTGACACAATCCATCCTTGGGGACCAAACTGTGCTACAAAATTTATAAATTTAAGACGATGCTGCCCAAAGAATAAAAGTTGCATTTTGAAATAGTGCTGCAAATCGTTAAAGGCTAACTTAGACCACAAGGATCGATCTGAGTCCTGCAAAAAAGCTTGAAAAACTAAAGATTGTTACATTGTGGCCTGCATGGTTCAAGTCATCGTGCATATTAATAATGTGAATCAGACAATGCCTAAATAGTATGCTACTCTCATTTCAAATGAAGTAATTGTAATTAGTCCTCACTAAGATTTTACAAGAGCCTCAACTAACCCTGCAATTAATCAGAGTATTACATCACCGCTATAAAAAACAGAATAAATTTTCTCCATTTTTCAATTACTTTCGATTCACATAATCCCATAAAAGAGACCATCAAAGGAAAAGTTTACATTTTCCTTATCATTCATCAAATATTGCTTCGTTAAATACCTTCCCAAAAATGCAAACTCACCAAAGATCTATCACGTCAAACATCAACTTGGGGTTCATATATACACATGGGAACGATGCTCGTAAATGGGACTTCCATCCTCGGGCTCCTCATGAGGATGGAAACCACGCTGTTGACAATTACACATAACAGAAACACCACCAGGATCAGCCAGGTGAAATATTCCATAAGGACTGCAACAGTGAAAATAAAAATAATAAGCACCGAGATTAGTGCAATAACAAACAAGAAACTAAGCGACAGTAAATCGTGAGTGGGCCTATTAACTACGAACCAGGGATTGGATTTGTTAACATTACCTATAGTAGACATTGAAAATTGGGTCCTTAAGAAAAGCAGAAGAAAAAAAAAAAGAGAATTACAAGAGTCTGGTGACTAGTTTGACTCCCACTGGGTGGAGTCAACCAAATTCGTATATAAATATTCCCAACAATATGATGAATGGAAATTCACTTTTAAATTACAACTTCAATATTATAAAAGATGTAATAACATTTAAAACTGACTGGTCCAAAATATGGGCCATCTAATACAATTATTTGCAAAATGGAAAATGAGGCTGATTTAAATCTGTGAAGAGGGTACTAACTAGAAATGTTTTCTTTGTACCGCCACCCCCTACCAAATAAAGAACACAACTACTTCTAGGTGATAAAATTCATCCAATCTATTAAGTTATAATTTCCTTAAAAAAGGTGCAACTCTTCCTACTTCATAAAATAATATTTATATTTATATTTATATTCAGATTTCAGGACTTAAAACTACTACCAAAATAGAGCAGAAGGCAAATCCTACAAAAAGGTGAGAAAAAGTACTGGATGGAGGGGACTGCAGATGACTTTATTATTTATTGTTTGGTGTGTGGGGGATGGGGATGGGAGAGCATGGGAATTAGAAAGCTTAAATATTACATGAACAGTATTACCAAATCTGAAGTTGGTTCCTGCTTCGGAATTATGAGTGTAGTAATATGAAATACTCTGTTTAGCTGCAAATAAGTCAAATACAAAATATATTAGATAATACGCAAATTAAGTGCTTAAAGTAAACCTACATTCTTTCATTAAAAAGATATATAAGGAAACTAGACTTCTTACTAGTGGACCAGTAAGAACACCACAACTTTCCAAGTTTTTTCTAGTATTTTCTTGTGCCAATCTCACAAAAGTCTTCCACCATCTTCACTGGCTGCAATATAAGCAAAGGGCATCACATTAGACCAAATAGTTAAATATTAGGCATGATTTATCGAAAAACAACAAAAAATGTAATGTTACAAAAAATTTCAAAGAACAGTGAAGATCTTGGTATGAATTGAAACTGGGCAACCAGTGGTGGTCCTGGTCTTGGATCAGCAACCCTTGATGGAGAGATAGGAAGAAGCTCTGGATGCACTTGTGCAAGAACTGGAGGTGGTGAAGGTGACTGATATTTTTGAACTGATAATTCTCATTCATCATTTCCTTGCCATGGGTTCATTTTGTCCAACCTGATTCAGGATATAACATAGTGAAAATTTTAAGCGTTAAAAGCAATTAACACTCAGTAAACAAGCAAACACATGCATATACACTTATCAAAATAATTTATAGTGTTACAGATATAGAGACATATATACATACACAGAGACGATCCTTCCAAATTTCAAACTTCAATTTATTATAATGTGCCATTTTAAAAAGCAATCACTCTTCAAATAAGACACTAAACTGTCATCATTACTCTAAACAGAAAGATAGCAATTACGTAAACCCCAAAAAGAATTAAACCCCAAATCACAAGGGAAAAAATGATAGCAATCATTGAAGCATGATAAGATTCTCACCTTGAAATTTCACTCAAGTCGTGGACAATATTGGTCGGATAGTTAACGTGTGTACATGCAAATAGAATTAAACAAGTAAAATACAGATCAACAAAATAAAGTGCAGTGGAATGAAACGACCTTTTTTTTTTTAAATGGGGGAGAGTGTATCCAATGAAGAAAAAAAAGTCCAGTGCGTCCACCTTTTTTTCAGCACTAGGCCCCTGCCACTGACCATGAAGACCATTTGGGCCTAAAAATGAATGCCATGACAACGTTTCCTGTTTTGGAAGAGGTACACCAAGAGATCTGCAAAATTTCCAGAATATGTTAGTATTTGTAACTCTCTTACTGTAACTGAATCAGCTGAAGACTTGATATTCTGATTTAGAAGTTATTTGTCAAAATAAAACATGACAGTGAGACTTTGAACTACAGGCACAAACACATAGCAAGTGAACTAAAACAGAAAAAAGCATCAGCGAGAGCTAGATAAGCATGTTGCAAATGACTCCTCTACAAGAAATTATCATGAATATTAAGGACCACTAACTTCTGAAAGTTAAGACCACATAAATAGCGAGGAGCTATCAGCAAGATTATAAGCGTCCAAAATATAGCCTCTGTTTGGCTCCAATAATTTCAAAATGCATTTTTCTCCTTTTCAACCACGTATTCTCTAATAAAATAATATTACACGTAAACCCAAAACTTTCCTTTTTTTTTTAATCACACATTCTTCCAAAAATCACTATTACAAAATGCATTTTTTCCAAAAACTAAATATAATGGAGCTCAAACAGGGGCATAAAGGAAAAAAACTCATCTTATGGGTGCCATTAGGCAATTACTATTCATGTTGTTAGAGTTTGTTCATCAAAACTACTTTATCTTAAGCACCCTTGGGGATCTATTTGTCAATTCTACTGATTATTATCGAAAGAATACTGAGCGAATCTTGAGATTTCTTTAGCGCAGTCTATGTTGCTCGGACTCTTTAAAAATGGAGAAGTACCCGTATCGACACGACACGACAAGGATACCGACACGGGATATGGATCGGATATCTGGTCTTGCACTCGGACACGGCAACAGAATACAAANCGACACGACACGACAAGGATACCGACACGGGATATGGATCGGATATCTGGTCTTGCACTCGGACACGGCAACAGAATACAAATAAAACATGAATACCTCAGCATTATCTGTATCCTTCCATTTTGAATGTTTTAACTTTATTTTGAATTGTGTTATGTTTGAATTTGGATTTTATCATTACATAAAACATTTTTATTGCAATAATTTGTTGATTTGCTTTAATATTGTAGTTGTTTGCTTTAATTGAATTTTTTAAAAAACAAAATAATAATAATAATAAATTGTAAGACATGTCCCCTTACCCTTATCCGAAATTCGGATCCTTTTTAAGCGTATCCCCATATCTTAATTTTTAAAATGAGAAGAATCCGACTCTTGGATATGTACCCATATCCGACACCAGCACCCGAGTCCGAGCAACATAGAGCGCAGTCATTAATTCATCCACACTGCATGAACAGAAGATATTACTTTCCCTTTAAACTATAGTAACTATTAACATTCATCATAATATTACTTTAGCTCGAGAAAGTCACACAATAGATTTCCATAAATCCTCGTCCCAAATGTTGATTCAAATGTCACATCAACATACCAGTAAAAGAAGCATTTTGTAAATTTACATGCTATTGAGAGACAGGAAATATCCAGAAAAGCTAAGTTAGTTATAAGAGCATTGTTCTTTTGTAAGTATTCACTCACCAATATGGGCATCTCCATAGAGTCAACTTAAATATCTTGCCACTAGGGCTCATTAAAGTTGAAATGTAACTTTTTCTTCGTAGTAGCATAAAAGTTGAAATGTACAAGTAAATGTGTAATATTCAAACATTACCCAAAGAACAAGCAATAAGGAGGAGGCTGCGCCACCTCGAGGAATAAATAGTACCATCATCTGATCATGCTTTGTCAACCAGGCACGTTGACAAAACAAAGCACCAGCAAATAGTTGACTGTCTACTCTAGCAAAAGATGCAATCAAGAAACTGCAGTGGATACAAAATTATCCATAAAGTAATGGCATTATGTCCTGACCAAGTATATTTGTCTGTTTCTCTATTTCATTGAAAGATGTAATAACTAAACTTGGCATGATCTAAAGGTTCGATTAAGCTATTCTCTAAGGCATTACATAGTCAATAAAATGAAATAAAGCATCACCAGTTTAAACTGTTTCATTAAGAGGTATTTAAGAGAATAATTTAAGAGAGAAAATTAAAAACTTTATATAGAATATTGGATGGATAGAAAATTTGAAATTGATTCATGGTTCAATACAAGACCCAAATGATGAGTTAAGGCAATTGTTCTTACAAATATGGAAGAGAAAAGAGGACTTTTCAAGCCCTGAATGGAAGCACAATATGCAGATCATTGTTGAGCAAACTTTTTGGTAAACAACACAGATAAGTAGAAATCAGAGAAAACGTCAACATCAGTTAATGCTTGCACTAATAGTCTAATAAATAAAACAACAGTAGAGCTTTAAATACAAGTTTGTTGTGTTCACACTTCAAAAATCAATTGACGCATACAAACCACATTTTCAAAGATAGAACCATCATCTCTTTTGCAGCAATAGTAGTGTATTAATTTAAGGAAGGTAGTTATACAGACCCTATACAAATTACAGTGGCAATACATTATCAAATGCAACTTTAACAGATTTCAATATCTAAAACAAGAATGTCTTTGTTACATATACTCACAGCTTCTGAAACTGAGTGTCAATGGAATGTCAACTGATATATACGAACCACATTGTCAAAGATAGAAAACTATCGTCTCTTTTGCAGCAATAGTTGTATATTCACTTAAGGAATAGTTATATAACCCCTCTACAAATTACAGTGGCAATACACTAGCACTTCCAACTTAAAAAGATTTCATCATCTAAAACAAGAAAGTCTTTGTTACGCATACTCACAGCTTCTGAAACTGAGTGTCAATGGAATATGATGATGAAACTTGAGTATTCTCATTTTTCTGCTTCAATGTAGATGAAGGTGCTGTGACTGGCAACAACTGCACGGAAGATATGAAGGTTAGAGGAAGGACGATAACAGAGTAGACATTGACAAACTAATGCATTTGACTAGCTTAACATTACTTTTTTTCCCCACTTTCGGGGGTGTTTGTGTGCGTTTGGTGCAGAGATGTTGAACTATAATGTGATATCCATTATGAGTAAGTAGACATGACAATGCTCCAGTCAAAATGCAAGAACGGGGGCGGCTTCTAATGAACTTGTTGTCTACCAAAAAAAAACCTATAAACACACCATAATGGAGCTGTTAAAGGTTCTTCTACTTGAATATTTTACTTCTAAATCCAAATTTAGTGAACTGCAATAAATAAAATTTATTTTGTTGTCACATTAACTAAATCTTACTATCAGCCCAAAAAAAAGTTAATTCTCATCCTAATCATATTGATTTTCTTTATTTCCTTCGCAAGAAATCTCAAATTCATTACTATTCCCCAGGAATAAACGCTTAAGTTTTTTTTATTTTTTTATTTTTTTGTTATCCTCGCTAAAATAATTGCATCTATCACACTTAAAAATCAGAAGTTGGCAAGATCAACTTCACCTCTCTGGTACAAAACAAACAACTTCCTAACACCAACCTGATATTTCATGCCTGGCCAAGCCACAATATTCATTATGACAGGATAGAGTAAATGCATGAGACTGGTCATACTATAGAGTACATCAGAATAACCTGCTAGGGTATATGTAGAGTCATAACATGTATAATCATAATTGCACAAGGTTGAAAAGAGAAGTATTCGAAGTTTCTATAATTTTCAAATTATGTCAACAGACTACTCCCAATGAAAGGAGAACAGCTGGAATACCAGCACTTAAAATAAAGAAAAAAAAATATGATTTTGATGTATCTTAGGAGAAAGAAATAACACCTAACTTCTGCAGAAATGTGTTAGGGAGAAAACTAACAATGTGTTGTGCATTCTCATTTTCTAGTTTATTAGAGTTCGTATAACAATTTGCTCTAAGTTGAGTACTTGTGCAGAAGCAAATATGGTCGTACTCAATACCCGTTTATTATCGTAGCTTAAGAAAGATTTAAAATTCAAAGCAGGCAATAAAGACCCTGTGCTTGCATCAAGAATCAGTTTTTGGCCATCAATCTGATGCGCTTGAGATGTGGTGTTAGCATTATCAAGTTGATCTAATTGACGCACTAGTGGCTTCAAAGTCTCTAGCTCATCTAGCACTGCAAACAATTTCTGCAAGCCCAGGAGAAAGAGCAAAAATATATGGTATAAGCCAAAAATGAACAAACAAGGCAGAAATATTACTACACTATTCTTACCTTTTTGGCAAATGATCTTTCTTTTTGACATAAAGCATGATAATCTCGATGATGAGGTATAGTTTCCACCACCAAACTGCTCAAATTCAAGTTATATTATTCATCATTAATAAAATGCAATAACTTCATAAGTTAAATAAGCAATGAGTTGATATGCATCGGCGTCCATGTGCGTTTACATCGAGTATCTGAGAAGCATTACATACAAGTCTGTTAGATTTTTCTCCTCCCTATAAATATTCGCCTGCAAATAAAATCTTATAAGCCAAGGACTCAATTTTCGGCCACAAATTATATCCAAAAATCGCTAATTTGTTGTAGTTAATGGCTGTATTTCAGAACATCATATAAATACTGACAAAACTGAAAGAAAAAGAACTTTATTAATTCTAGCAAAATATAAAGAAATAACAAGCATTTTTAGTATTTTCAACTACATATAAGCTAAGCATGTTTCATATCAAAAAATATTGAGCCAAACTCTATTTAATTTGAAAGAATAAAATCAACAACCCATCTGTTCGATTTCGGTATCTAAAACGAAATCGTTATAAGAATTGATCAACATATGGAAAGAAAAAAACGTCTCCAAATCTTTTCAATTTAAAACGGAGGTTTTGTTTACGGACTTGCTTAAGGATATTGTCGGCGATGCGATAGTAATTTCGGAGAGAGATTCGATTATCAACGTCGATCTTCTGGGACTCGACTTTGAAGTTGATCTTGGCCGAATTCGCCGGCCGCATCATTTTCGGAGAGAATTACGGAATTTGATTGTCCGGCTACTGTATGATACAGAAAGAAAGGGGCTTGAGACGAGTTGTTAAGTTAGAGAAGTGCGTCCGACATAGTCAGTCGGCAGAGAAATTTGCTGGTCGTCCCGGATTAAATCCTGGGTCAAGGCGCCACTTGGCGGCCCTTGGAGGGTCGGCAGATGTAAATCAATTAATTTATCCCATGTTTGATTTGGATAAAGATGGCTTCTTTATACATTTTAGTAAAAATTAATAAAAAGTATAATTAAAAAGTTGTGAATTTCACAAAATTTGTTCTTAAAAATAATTGTTGACTTTTATCTAAATTTTATCATTTTTTAATTGGACCAAACAACGATATTGTCCAATTAAATCATAAAGGTCTAATCGCTTTTGAGGTTTGCTAAAGGACTATATATTAATACGAACATTTGCAACATAGGTCTTCAACCTATTGTTCGATGGCAAGTTGGTCAGCAACATATATAAATAAGTTAATCCCCAATATTTGATTATAATTGTATAATAACGGCAAAGATTTGAAGTGCTTATAAGTTAGTTAAATTTTAATTTTGATCGTACATTTTATAGGACTTACAATTTTTATCAACTTTTTAATTAAACACTATTTTGAATTCACTGCTTATAAACCCTTAAATCTTCGTCAAACAAGCACCCATTAAGTAATAACATGGTCATCCCATGTCTAACTTTATAAAGTTTCAATTTATTTTCCTACTCCCTTGACTCCTACAAATTTGAATTGGGGAAATGGTTCCGGGTGGCCACATGACAATTTAAATAGGATTTGATGATTTTTGCCATTTTGGAGTAATTGGACAACTATAATAAAATAATGAGAATCAATCATTCCTTTTTAAAGGGTTGGAGAGCCCTTTACTGTTGAAACAATTGGTTGGGGACCAATAGTTCAAGTTCCTTTTTCAATAAGAATAAGGCAGATATTTTTTGAATTCCTTGACCATTTTGACAATTTGACCAGAAAATCTAAAAGCGACCTCAACGAAGAGAAAACCCAGAATACAACTTCCCAAGATTTCCCTGAAAACTTCCATATTGTGAAATATGAATCAAAATGATGACTCCTCCAAGCACTAAGACATGAACAAAGGAGCAAGATGATGTGATCCTCAGTATACAATATCAAATTTACAAAGGTTTGTGACTAAATTTTTTTTTTTTCTAAGATCTAAGCAATATGGCATAGAGAAGCTCATTCCAAGAGTCTGGCACCCCGGGGAGGCACCAATGGCTGCAATCTTGGATTATGCCAGGCTTCATTTGAGTTGCTGATTGCCTGAAAATTGAGGGGTGCCCATCTTTTCTGTAGTCGGTCATTTTCGTTACGTTGAGGTAAATAACAGGAGTCTTCATTTCTGATATTACAGATTCTAGGACTCTCATCATCCATGGATATGGTGCAAGATAGGTGTCGTTAGTTATCGGTTTAGTCTCACCATAGCAATTACCTCCTGAATTCCATTGACCTCCTCTGCAAAGATTTTGAATTGAATGCCACAATAGTTAGTAATTCAATAAAGTCTATGCAGGTTATATAGAAATAACTCTCTTTTAGGTTATGAGTAATGAGGAAGGACATAGGCCTTCAGATCCAAGCTCCATATTGAGTAGCTACGCTATAACAGCATTAACGTCTTTCAGTGTCAGAGTCGTGATGCTGGCTGGATATATGTAAAGCATAGGAACAAAAATTTAGTAGTAAATGAGAGTTTTATTTACTTGAAATGAGAAGCAGAGTATCCATGGAAGAAGACCCTGCTTCGACTGCTGTTGATATTAGTGTCAACCCATTGAGCCCACGTCCTCAACGCCCTCTTGTATGCATCCGCCACTTCAAGCTTACTATATACATGATTGCCTTCCTGGAAGTAGTAATTTCTGTAATAAATAAACTATGAGTTCTTAGAGAACTACTTTCTGATCGCACAATACTGTAGAACAAGGATGTGTTTTAGAGGGAGAAATTTAACTTTACCCTTTATAGGTTTTCTGGTGAGTCCACCAGTGACCTGTGTTGAAGATAATAATATCAGCATCGTGATACGTGTTATAAGAGCCTTGCATCAAGTCGAGCCTCAGAGTTTCTCTACGTGTTCCAGCCTTGTCCGAAAATATCCATTCTTGAACAAGGAATGGAGATTTGACAAAATCAATTGAGCATTTGAAATCCTAAGCATGTACAGAGACAAATGATTGAAATTCAAAAAACTGAACCCCAAGTGGATTTCAAATTAAAACTGAAGAACAATGCTGGAGATTTTGATGACCTCGAATTTGAAGGAATAGAACCCTTGACTCCTGAACTCTTTACCACCCGAAGCTTCGAACGCTCTGTCTTTGTGAGCCAACGATTCTCTCAAGGCACAGACTAATGATTCCCACATATTTCTGTTCAGTGAATCCCCTACAAACACCATTCTTTTTCCTCTCAGAAACCTCAACATTTTCAACCCACTAAACCTTGAGATTTCCAAGACAAATTATCACATTAAACCATGATCAAGAAAACAACACGTTATAAAGGAAATGAACAGGAATTTAGAACAACAAGCTAATATGAATTAACCTTGGAAGCTTACAACCATGTGGTTTCCACCTGAGCTTGAGGTAATCTGAATCAAGACGTCCATTCTTGAAACAATTGAAGGCATCATCAACGTAAGGACAAGAACCAGGTTTGTAAAGCGGGTCGAAATTTTCCTCCATAACCCAATGACCATCGAAGAAATCACAAGAAGCAATTTCTTTGTTAAAAACGCTACAGTTCCCCGAATTTCTTGTACTTTTATGGGTGGTTCCAACTGGAGAAAATGCGGCGACGTGATGGGGATCAGTGGAAACAACTGTAGATAATGGCGAGACTTGATCTGAAGGTGAAGGAGAATGAATCCGAGAGGTTAAACTGGTGTAAGAAATGGCGGGGGACGAATCATTAGAATTTGAGAAGAAGAAGATGAGGAGAATTAGAGTAAGTATCAGCATGAAGAACCCTTGTGTTCTTGATTCTGAAAGAGGGCAGTTGAGGTTTCTTAATAGCTGCATTACAGTGTTGTACATATTCTTGAGAGAATCCATTATGAAGGACCAACGGAAATGAAGAAGAAACAGATTCTTGGTATATATAAGTGGGGAAGGAAAGGGAAGGAAATTAAAATTGAGAAGAGAGTTTAAAGGAAATCAAATTTTGATTTATGAATTTCGAAAGAGAAATGAAATGATCTGATTATTCTTGCCCGTTTGTTGATGGTTAGTAGTGGAGGGAGAAAGTACAAGGGCTTGTGATTGATTTCTGGCTCCATATATTTCAGTCTTTCTTCGGTTAAAGCATCTGCCTGGTGTAATTAAATTTTGTACAATAAAAATTGATAAAATGTGCGATTGAAAAATTGTCGATCGTGTGAAATTTAAATTTGATTTAAATCTCTAACAAACATGGCAAAATATAATGGGGGTGGAGATTCCCTGCTTGGTAGGGAAATTTTAATGAATTGGAATATTATCCTGGTCTCGAATCAATCTCGAATATTTTTTCAGTGTATTTTTTTATGAAAAATTGCAGCCAAGGTGCCAAACCTTTCATTTAGTTGTAGACTTTTCCAAAACATTTCATTTGTGTCACATAAGGTACCAAACATTAAAAAAAAATCTCAGGTCCAATTCAAATTGACAGTTTCTGTCTATTTGACTACAAAAATCATTAGTTGACTCCAGAAATGAAAAAAATTAATAATTTTCCCCAAATAGAGGAGCAATTTGGGCATTACATACTTTTCCTTAAAAAAAAAACATAGTTACTTTTCATTTCATCATCCAATATGGAACCTATAAAAACCCACGAAAATTAAGATGACGGGTACGATGAAGAATATGATCTTCCATTAGATCTTGCAACCCATATTCAAAGTTCTCTTCCCCAATCTGTATATGATAAGTGTGCTCCATTTTTTCCCATTTACGGTATGAAACACTGCGATTACAAGCCGTGCATATAAATTGACTTCATGTAATGGAAAATATGAAAATGTTGAGTGATTTGATAACTAAATTTTGTGTACGAGCATGGTAAAATAAATTATCTAGACTATGTCGACCCTAATATATTAAATAGATTTCTTATGGACAACGCCATGAAGATGTTGAGATATTCAGGTAAAATCAAATATCTGTACAAAATGGAAAAGAAGAGATTGAGTAAAACATCATTCTAGTTGTTTAAAGATTTAGATTTTATGAATGTAGTGAAGTTGCTTGGTGAAAATCGGATGGTTGAATTGTATTGCTTACCTATAGTTACGGTTTGGATGAAATAGAACATAAGGATGTTTACGTCATTGATTGTGAGATTGGTGAGGAGTTGGTCAATGTTAAAAAAATGTAGAGTACATGAAGAACCAGTTGAACCAGTGGTTGGTGTGGATGATTCATTACATATTTGATGAAGTAGATGACATAGAAGTAGATGAAATAGTTGAACCAGTTGTTGGTGTGGATTTTGAGTGTGGGTTTTGAAGCAGACTTGCCTAAGGTACAGGTTGGTGAAATTGATGTGCAGTTTGCTAAATCAGAGGTGCAGGCTGCTGAACCTGATGTACAGCATGGTCAATCAGAGGTGGAGGATGGTGAAATTGATGTAGAACATGATGAATCAGAGGTGTAGTCGAGTAAAAATGATGTGCAGCAAGGTGAACCACATATTGAGATGCACGTTGGTGAATTTGATGTGCAACATGGTGAACCAAAGCAATCTGAGGCTAACTTCACTATAGATATAAATACTACTAAGGGTCAAACTGAACCACATATTGACACTGCAACAGATCATCAATTTGAACTAGAAGACCATGTATCTAATGTGCAAGTAGATTCCATAGATCTTGAGTAAATGAATTCAACTACTCGGAGTATAAGTAGGAAGAAAATATACACATGGATGATAATGATGAAAATACAAATTTCAGGTTGAATGAAAGTTTTGATATTGGTATTGAAAGTGTAAGAGGTGAGCAGAAATGTAAGGCAGTTCTTCAAGAAGAAGTTGGAAAAGATTATGAAGACTCGGATGAGTTTAGGAGTTTATTAAGTGACAATGAGGTTGAGGGATCATCTGTCAAAAGGATGAATGAGTGCTGGTTTAACCCTACAACTAATATGGATGATCAAAAGTTCAAGTTAGGTAATGCATTTGTAGTACATAAGTAGTAACTTATTTTAAATATAATTGACAACATGCTTTATTCATTTCTTACATGGATGAAATTTGACAATGTCAAGATTTTAAGGTCTGCAATAGTTTAGTACTCAATTAAAAATTACAAGCAACTCAGTTATGTGAAAAATATGAGGAAACGGTTGAGAGTTGGATGTCAAGATAACTGCCCTTAGGTTCTATATGCGTACAATAACTAGACAGGAGTCTAAAAATTAACACATTCAAATATGAGCATACATATACCATGGTATGACAAAATAAAAGGGTTAATGCATGTTATCTGGCAAAAAATACATAAAAAAGTTTAGGTCTGATCCCAAAATGCCAATGAGCAGTTTTGTGAAAATCGTGAGAGAAGATTGCATGTATGAGATTTCAAAGCATCAATTTTACATGACAAGATCTAAATGTGCAGAAGTGGTGCATGGGATTGTAGCTGAACAATACAAAATTTCATGGGATTATAGAGAGGAATTAAAGAGAACAAATCCAGGTAGTACAGTGCAAATTGAAGGTTCAGGTCCTACTTTTAAGATATTGTATAATGTGTATATGTTTAGAGGCTTGTAAGAAAGGTTTTTAAGTTGGATGTAGGGCAGCAGTTGGGTTAGATTGTTGCTTTATAAAGACTACACAAGGTGGGTAGTTGCTAGCAGCTATTGGTATTGATGGTGAGAAATGTATGTTCGTTATAGCATTGACAGTTGTAGATGTTGAGAACAAAACAAATTGACAATGATTAATACAGTTGTTGGTTGATGACATAAGGATGTATAACATTAGAGTTTGGACATTCATTTCTGATAAACAAAAGAGTATGGTAGATTGTATAAGTCAATTCTGTAAAGGGGCTGAGCACATGTGTTGTGCTATACATCTATACAGCAATTTCACTTTGGTACACAAAGGCTTGGTCCTTAAGAACTTGTTTTAGGTTGTAGCAAGGGCAACGACTGTGCCAGAGTAAATGAATGCAATGAATGAGTTGAAAAATATTAATGAAAAAGCTTACAACTGGTTCAATGAAAAATCATCTTCCCAGTTGAGTAGATCGCATTTTAAAGAGCATTCCAAGTGTGATATGCTTTTGAATAACTTATATAAGGCATTTAATTCATCTATTGTTGTTGCTAGAGAGATGCCTATCATCTCAATGTTGGAGAAAATCAAACATCGGCAAATGATAAGAATGAATGTAAAAAGAGAATTAACACAAAGGTTGGATCATGCATTTGGCCCAAGAGTAACGTAAATCATTGAGAAGGCCAAGGCTGAAGCAAGGTACTTGAAGGCAGACTATACAGGTAGTCATAAGTTTGAGATAATCAGCAGAGATGGATTGAGGTTGGGTGTTGATTTGACAAAACATGAATATGCATGCAGAAATGGCAGCTGATTGGAATACCATGTCTCCCTGCAATATCGGCATGCTTTCAAGGGATATAGGCATATATCCTTTGAAACATACCTCATGTGTTACTCCATATTGATCCAACCTATGTCAAGGCTTGACTATGGCCAGAGCAGGGAAAGCATCATTTGAATCAATCGCAGAAGAAAAAACAGGCAGGCAGACCCAAAAAAATGAGAAAAAGGTAACAGACTAAGCCACTTACTGGAATTAAGATGGGAAGGGCGGCATGAAGATGGCGTGTAAACGATGTAGGGATCTGGACATAACAAAAGAAGTTGCAAAGAACCACTGCTTGGTGAAGCTAGTTCACAGTAAGAATCTTAAGCAAGCATGCAACCAGAGTCTCAACAAGATGTACAGTCAAGTGCATCAAAGGGAAAGAGAAAAACACCATCTACAATAACTTTACAGTCACAAATGAAGAAGTCCAAGAATCAAGGATCTTAATCTTCAACATGATGTGTTTTCTCCTTTATAATTTTGTTGGAAAGTGAACTTATTTTGTGAATTTTGTGATTTTGTAAAGTGAACTTCACTTATTTTGCAAATGCTATATTTTTTTAAATGAGGACTGAAAACATATGTAGCAAATGTTGTGATTTTGTAAAGTGACTTAGAATTTCAAATGGGATAGTCACATATGTTGTTCTAGATTGTTGAAATTGAATTACTTGCATTATACTGTGTTTTCATCAGGATTTCAAATTGTTTTCATCGAATATTAGGTGCAAGGATTAGGACCTATGTAAAAGTTTTGATACTTTTTAAGCATATCATACAATAGGTTTGGTACTGTTCATGCAACTTTTGTCAAAGGTTTGCTACTGTCACTTTAACTATTTCAAAAGGTTTGGTACCTTTAGTACACCTTTACAAAAAATTTGGAGTGTGATCTGATCTTTAATTTCTCATTAAATAAAGGGTAGAAATAGAAATGTGAGAGTCAGTACTAGCAATAATACAAAAAGGGGCACTTCATTTCAATGAAAAAATTAAACACAACCACATTTTACAACATATAACACAAACCCCCAAAACCTAAACACTAAACCTAAATTTCTGAAGCTAAAAAAACCCACCCTACAAACCTATCCTACATACCTAGTTCCAAACCCATTTTATAAACACTTCACACACAAAGCCGAATAGCAAAGTTTTCCACACATTTGGTCTTGTTACTTGGAGGGTATTGATTTCAGCTTCCATTTCCATCTTAGCCCATAATAGACCTGGAATTAGCTCCCTAGATCTCTCACACATAGGAGGATCTCACCACATAAAAAAGGTACATCCACCTAGATCTTGGTTTCGAGGACAAGTGACAAATTTTCTTCTTGAGTTAAGGTTCATTCACGAGGTCTTCATGTGCACCAAGGAACCACATATACATACATTCATCTCCATCTACATGTTGATGTTTCTTGACTAACTGTGGGAGAGAGAAGGATATTAATAGTGATGAAAATCGAGGGAAAATGAACAGTGAAGTGCAATAATAGAAAGGAAAATAATATTAATTTTTTTCATTTATGGGGTCAACTAACGATTTTGATAGTCAAATATATGGAAACTGTCAATTTGGACTGGATCTGCATTTTTTTTTTAAATTTGGTACCTCATGTGGCAAAAATAAAAGATTTGGACAAAATCTGCAACTAAATAAAATGTTTGGTACCTTAACTGCAATTTTTCCTTTTTTATTTTCAAATTTTAAAAGCATTTAAAAAAAACTTTAAAAATAAATGAATAAGTAAATTGGGTAGGAATGATGTTCGCCCCAGTCTCAACCCACACCATTTTGCCATGTATATCCCACCCTTGCATTGTTACGTTATAAGTATGTATGATGATAAATGAAATGAAAACTTGATTCATATAAAATTTATTCTCCAAGAGGAGTTTTGTTAACTTAGCTGTGGATAATACATAATAGATTAGTTACAAATAATGCTCGAACCAATCTCTTGATCTTGGACATCTTAGGCAATACAAACTTAAAAAACTTATTCGTTAGGTACAAATAACTAATTAATAGGTCTTAAGGGAGTATTTACTGTAACGGTTCAAAAAATAAAAAAAGAATCAATGTATAGATTC